>JABUQX010041315.1:2500-25000 GCA_015478945.1 Trachelipus rathkii | reverse complement strand
GAATATCTCTTTTTTTTTCTTCCACCATGTATTCCAATCTATCACCACCTATACGGTTGTAAGGGTTGCATCTTTATTTTGGACTTTTTGTTGTTTCGATGAGTCGGGAGAAGTCTTAGGCCTGTCTGGTGATTCATCAAGTGGAAGTGGGGTATTAGGTCTTATAGCCCCACACCTTACTGGTGTATTCTTTCTGTTTCCGGGGAGGGATAGTTTGATTTGCTCATCAGAGCTCCGTCCCCCCTCACCTCCCTCTAAAAATGAGGTAGGGCCGGCACCAGGTCTTCCGAGTTCCTGGCATTTAATATTTTTGTTTTTTTCTTCCATGGAAAGTTTCCAGTAATATCCACCACATATTGTGGTTTCATGTTTACTGTCTTTTCGCAGGAAGACACATCTGGGGCGGCATATCTTCCGCCTCATCGTGTCTCCCTGGGCCCCCCCGTGTGGACAAAGCAGACAGTTCTCCGGGGAGTATTTATATGTGTATTTGTGTATGTATAATTGTATGTATTTATGTATATGTTTTTTTTTATAATATAATTATATTTCACACAAATTCACTATATTTTACTATTCATCACTATTCACTATATTTTAACTTTATTATTATTTTTACTATTATTATCATTATTTTCAATATTATCACTGTCACCATTATTATAATTATCATTATTATTATATCACTATCTTCAATATTATAACCATCACTATTGTCATTATCGTTATCATTATTATTATTGTTATAAAAAGAACGTTTCCCACAAATAGTTAGGTGGCGTCAACTGCTTATTATCAGCAGCTGTTAACGGGAGGAAAATTACAGGATGTGTTCCCATCCCCAGCATTCCATTTAAAGTCCATTTTGTTTCCAAAGCCTTTGACATTAACTTATGTGCTTTTCGATTCAAAACGCTTAGTAACTCGCCTTTCCTTCCATTCAATGTCATCAAAGGCTACATGAGAAAGAAGACATTCCTCTTTCAATTGACAGTAAAGACTATTCAGTTGGTCAAGACTAAAAAAATGAATATGAACTTGTTTCCAAATCTGTTCGCTAGGTCAGTTCGGTTTGGTGTCTCAACAAGTCCTGCATTCGTTTTGATTTGACCTTACCTTAATTTGACAATTAATGTATGAGGAAAAAATCTTTGGATTTATTTTTGATTTTGAGTCGAGCGTCGGATATTTTCCCTACTCCGGCCACCAACTCTATGTATATAAATTTGTAAATTTCCGATTCTTGACTCCCGCCGACGCCTTCCAAAAGGTTCTGATCTGCATATCTGTCATAAAGTAAATAAAGCAACGTCATGAATTTAAACTATGCTATGCAAGATCTCGGCTTTTGCTTTCCTCAATATGTTAAGCACAAAGCATTGTAATTTTTCTAGTTTTCTTATAGCCGTAAATAAATATCACATTTAAGAAAAAGTAGTGCATTAATTACTAATGTATTCTACACAAAGGAATTTTTGCTATGGCGTTGATTATCAGCAAATTTTTGGCCTATACGGTACCGGTACTACATGATATTTCCGGATTACCGAGACTGATACTATGTAAAATTCCAATCCTGAATGAGTATCGATTCAAGATACGACACTTAACTCCTCATTATATAATATATTATATATATATAAGATAGATATATATATATATATTTATAGTAGTATATATATATATATTAAATATTATATGATATATATATATATATATATATATATAATATATATTATAGTATATATATAGTATCATTCAGAGTGGCGGCTTGGCTTTTTTTAAAAGCAAATCAACGTCTTTTGAAGATATGGTCAACCAGACATTCTGGGAGTTCTTCCGGTTTCAATATTTTGTCCAAACAGGTTATATATATATATATAGTATATATATATATACTATATATATATATATAATATATATATATATATATAATAAAATATATATTTTTAAAGATTATATTATTTGTATAGATATTTTTATATAGTATTAATATATATATAATAATATATTATATATATATATATATATATATATATAATAATATATTATATATATATATATATATATATAGTTATATTATATAATATATAATATATATATATTATACTATATATTAATTAGTAATATATAATTATATATATATATAATATATATTATATGATTTATATATATATATATATATATATATATATATATATATATATATATATATATATTATATATATTTATATGTATATATATATATATATATATATATATGTGTGTGTGTGTGCGTGCGTGTGTGTATTTTTTTATAATAAAAGTTCACACCACGCGAGCATAGCGAAGGGGAACTTCCCTAGGTAATTTGTACCTGCGATCCGGACTATGAATTGAACCTGGGCCCTTGGCTATTGCAAACTCGTGTCGCTCCTGCCGATTAAGCACGGAAGGTATTGTGTGCGTGATTCCGAATTCGGGACTCGACCACTTTTTGTGGACTTGGAATCGTTGGGGTCTGTGATCCGACAAAATTTAGTCGAGTCCAGTAGTAATAAGTAAAGATTGATGTGCCGGAAAATTTAACGCTCACAGAACCGATTTAATATGTTGTATATTATGAAAGGACGTCAAATAAAATTCACTTTTCCGTGAAATCAAAATGTAAGGATTTAGAAAATCAAGAATATTTTATAAATTAAAAGTCACAGAATTATTAAAAATTTGTTGTAATATTTCTCTGATATTCTAAAACATATTTAATGATGACATTAATATTTTTGGTTAAGTCTTGTTGAAAAATTATGACATTTATTTGAATGAAGTTTCTCGAAAAGATGAATCACCGCTAATTACGGATATTCAAGCCTACGTGTAGCCAATTTAATTTGTTTTCGTCTTCCACCATCCTCATACATACTAGATCAATCTCGCATCAGGATCTGAGGCCAAGCAGCTGAGAAAAGACCTTTGCATTAATTCGAATTATTTACCCCATAAGTTGAAATTTATTATTATTAATATTTTATTTTATTCAGGGTTTGAATACTTTAAAGTAGCTTGCATAATTTGGAGCACCATCTACTTCATCATGCAATATTATTATTAGTTCTACATATCCTGCAATCCATATAAAATATATTTGTCGGACACTCAAATCAGTAATTAATACACGAATTTTATGTTAAATAATGAGTTAATAAACCTTTTTCTATTATCATTGATAAAGATGAGAAATTGTAAAAATAGCAACCTTGGTGTGCTGGTCTTGATTTAAATGTATAGTATAACTGTATTTCATGCACATAGTTATACTATACATATTAGGGGGATGACTTTTATACAACCTCGTTTCCCTGTATCATAATTTGATGGCTTTTATTAAAAAATTAGATAATATCTTTACTTTCAAGGTGATTTTATAAAAAAAACACGCACAAATGATTTTTAAAAATTTTATTTTCAGCAAGAAACCCATTTTTGGAGGTCAACACAAGCTTAGAGTTACCATATATACAACATTAATATTTAGGGTCATCAAAACACACAGGAAGTCAAATTACTCACAATAATGTCATTAGGACTCAGGATGTAATTAGTGGGAGGTTGTCCTTGTTACTGCAGGAGTCTTGCAAGTCTTGCATAACTTTGATCTCACGCTCACAGCACTGGTTGCTTCGGAAAATGTTGATTGGAGATTCATCTGTTTTCCAGTGGGTTTTCAAGCATTTGAGACCTATTGAGTAGTCATTCAGAGCTGCAGATAGTTCATCAAAATCTTCAGCGCATAACAATTGACTGCTGAACCAATGGTCCGCCGCGCATGGAGTATAATGTGAACAGATTTTACGCAGCCTGTTCCGGGTTTCAAGCATCAGAATAAACGCAAGAAAGGCTAGAATGGCACGAGAGTTCCAGCGTGCATTGATGATGTTTGGGATCTGTTGAAACTTCACGAAGGGATTTCTCATTCCTTCAATGTGTGATGGAAGACACGAGGTGACGGTTGTAATGGACAAACTTCATTGTCGTCTCTTCAGCCGCCTGTTTCCTTAATCTCAGTTTTCCGTTGCTGAAGGCTGCTTTCAATTTATCATAATTGCTCATCAAAACCTGCACAAAGAAGTACTCGATGTTTGATGATTTAGTCGACCCATGGAGCTCATCGTCCATGATAACTGGTCTAAGTTCTCGATCCTTACTCACACACCATTAACACAATTTCAGACAACTCTTCCCTTTTTTTAAATTTATTTACAAATATCATCCATACGTCTAGCCTCGAGGAAGCCAAGAGGCGCGACTTCCAGAAATAATCCCTCATCACTAGGTAGTTGACAGACACAAGTGGTGGGGATGGTGTCGTCACGGAATTGCCTGCCTCTTCTGATGCATGATCGTCTTTCTTCATTAATTTCTACAGCCTTGGTGGTCTACTCTCTAATTTCCGTTTGTTGAGCATCACCTCTCCTCCTCTTAAACCTCATTTCTTATTCTTAACCAAAATTCAGGTGTTTGAACATTCTGACAGCAAACCTTTCTCTGTTCCCTCTTATTGTCCCTATCTTCAATTTTCAGCCACAGGTGGTTGTTGTGCTTTGGTGACCAATGATTTTGTTTGTTTTCGTGTCTCTGATTTGGAGTCTTCCCCAATTTTCTACCTTCTGGATAAGGCGATCCTCTCAATCTACTACTTTTCATTTCTTTTGTATATCTGTCTCTTAACTCAACTTAATATCTTAAGATCTTCGACCACTTAAGCTCCAAATAAGAACACATTCTTTCATCTCCTCTCTCTGAAATTATTATTCTTGATTATTTCAACGGTAACCATCGCCAATGGATTTCTTTTGATTCTCAAGATAATTGCCTATAATTTTTCTATTCATAATGACCTCTAGTCATTCTGTTGTCCCTAATCGTCTTGGAGATGAACACATCTTCCAGAACATTTCTTAACTTAAAACCCTTTCTGTTAAATTCTTTCCTCCGATGAACTTTCTCTCATCCTGCTTGTATCTACCTTGGCTTATCCTTGAAGTCTTCCGCTGAAAGCCACAGAGATGTTGACTTCATGAATCCTCGTCGTTTTTAAACTCTAGAAATTCGTACTACTTATATTTAATCCAAGGAATGCGCAGAAAGAATATTCTTAGTCATATTCTGGCACGAAGGAGCATATTCTATTTTCTCTCCCTTAAACAAAAAGTCACAAACTTTTGTATAACACTGCACATTCATTTGCTCTTTGTTACAGGGATGCTAGGGGCTCTCCGGAATTAATGCTATCATCAAACATGGTAACTGATCTTGTTTATTTTTATTCATTATTCTGTGAAGCTTAAAATCTAAAATAAAAATACAATATTTTTTTGGCTTTTCTCTCTCTTACGCTGTATCCGACATTTTACAAAATATGTCAACTCTAACTTTGATTTTCTCTCTGCCACTTCTCTTATTTCTCCCACTGTTGCTTTACCTTCTGCTTAACTTGACCTAATCCCACATACTTTTGCCTCTAATTCTACTTTAGGGGATTCCGAAGCTAATCTTCTTTCTCTACCCCTTTCAACCCATTTGTGCCTAACATTGAAATTTCATCTGAAGATGTCGTTTATCCTCTCCCTGAGTTTAATCCCAAGAAGGAGTACGGTCCTGATTGTATTCTCCCCTATAGTTCTTAAAACTGGTGTTCCAGAGCTTGCAAACTGCATTGGTTAATTGTTTTGTCCTCTGTCTTCCCACTTCGATCTTTTCCTTCACGCAGGAATAGTGCACTCATTCAAAAAAAGAAACTCCTCCCAAGCCTCTAGGTATACCGTCCGTCTTTAACCCAAGTTCTTTCAAAAGTTTTCGAATTTATCCTTATTCAATTATTATATATATATAAAGCCTTAGAAAGGTTCTAAACTTCCCTATATCAGTATCTATCTTTCTCTCCGATTTGATTTCCGGTCTTTTTATAACAGACAGCTGTTGTAGACGGCCGCCGTTCATCCTTTAGGTCTATAAAGTGGTGTTCCTCAAAGTTCTGCCATATCCCCAACTCTTTTTCTAATTTTCGTTAATGACCTTCTCTCTATACCTTCATCATCTATCCACTTCAATGCCGACGACACCACCCTTCATTACTCCTTTAAACCCCACCCAACAACAATGCACTCATGAAATGAGGATGAGCCTAGAGCGACTGACATCTGATCTTTCTCGAATATCTTATTGGGCCATTAAGAACATGTTTATTTCCAATGCCTCAGAAACTCAGCTCCTACATCTTTTTACTCGACATAATCTTTCCCATAACTAGAGCATCGAAAACATACAAGTGGAACGTCTTTTCTTAATATACTTGGTGTTACTTTTGAATTTTCTTGGATGGACTACAACTTCTCTTCTACAGTAGCTTTTTAGATGTTGAGTCTTCTGAGGCGCTTTCTGAATTTCCTCACGCCATCCCAGTTGCTTGCTATTTACAAGGATGACATCCGAATTTGTATGAAGTATGCTTCAAAACATCTGGGGGTTTTCTACCAACACAGTTTTCATTGAAAAGGTGGAGTCTAGCACTTTCGTCATATCAACACTCCTGCACTCACAAACTCTCTCTAGTTTCTTTCTACCGTCGAATTGTTGTGTCTCTATATCTTTATACTATCGCTATTACAACGGAGATTGCTCTTCTGAACTCTCCAGTCGTTTATCTCTTCTTTTGAGAAGGGTTCATGCGACACGCCCTTCTATTCAGTCTCATCCTTTCTCTGTATAACTCTTTGATCTCAGACTATTTACGCTATGTTCAACCTTACATGTACTCCACTGGTAAAGTCTGGAGTAGTAGGGTAAGAGTTTTGGTTAGCATGTTATAATAAATTTATTCCTCTCATTTAGGAAGGTTAGAGAGTTTGTATCATCCCTGATACTTGTTACCTCCATTTTGATGACGTAACCTCGTCTTGCCCGAGGTTACGTATCCGTGCCTCATCCTAAAGGGGTGCCGACCCTCTTAAAGTTTTCCCTAGCACCGGGAGGTTAGATAGATCGTATCCCCTTGAAATTTGGTATCCTTATAGGTGGTGGTGTCACCTCGTCTTTCGAGGTTACGAGGGGCTGCAGTAGTGAGAGAACGAATTTGTCGTTAAAATCCTTGAAACCCTGAAAATGACTTTCACTTTCACTTTTTCTGCGTATATATATCTACCCTGGTAAGGTTTGCGTGCGAGACGTAAAAATAAAAAAATAATTAAAAAATAATAAATAAATAAATAAATAAGGGTGGATCGAAATATTTAATGTATCATTGCCTAGGTTGTTTTTTTTATTTTTTTATTATTATTATTTGTTAATTATGTATGTAGAATAGTTGTTCAAAGCGTTGACACCGCCCCGCAGTGGTTCCGCACCGCACCAAGCACCGGATAGAGTTTGAGACATGGTATCTTTCTCAAACTTTACACCCCGTTTAGGGGTGACGTAACCTCGTCGTAGACGAGGTTACGTGCCCATGCACCCCCCGGAGGGGGGTGCTGGCCCCTAAAAATAGGAAATGGCCGTAGAATAATGAAACTGGGTATACAATCTTCATATAAGGTACCCTCGCTGCACCCTAAGTTAAATGGACGTGCACCCCACGGTGGGGGTATAACCCTTATAAGGTGTCCTCAGTGCAGCCGAGGTAACGTGACGCTATGCCCATTGGGGGATGGGGCTGTGCCCAAATCCATGAAAACTTGACATAGAAGTGGATTGAAACTCGGCATACACTTCTTATAAGAAAAAACAAAAAATTTTTTTACAAAAAAAAAAAATAAAATGGTGGAAAATAACGTTGCAGACGACGTTACGTGTCGCGCTACGCTATATGATCTTTTAGATGTGGGAAATTGACATAGAAAGATAAAATTCGGAGAACGCAAACAAGAAAAAGGATAAATAGTACTGAGTGAAGAGCACGGTGCTTGAGTTCACTCAAGGTCTTATTTTCAAATATTAATTACCTTTTAAATTTTATTATTTATTTTTTTTTAAAAAAATTATTTATTTTTTCAAATTTTCTAATTAGCATACAGACCAACGAATATATTTGTTTTATTTGTTTAAAACATTTTGCTTTTACTAAATTTTTATTCTTTTCAGGTTTACAACTTAAAAAATTTGCATTTTTACACACCCTAAAGCAGTAAAACAGTAAATCAAACCCCCCACCCTACCCTCCCCACCCCACCCATGATTTATTGATCTATTGATCTATTGGTTCGTCACTTATTTTGTCTATATACATAACAATAACGTTTTATTTATTTTTATGTTTTTTTAACGTTAGGAACTTTATATTTTACACCACTAAAGCAGTAAATCAGTAAATTCAAACCACCCCCTCCCTCCCAACCCTTTAGTTTCTCTTTACCTATTACAATCTTTGATCTCTTTAAATATTTGTTGTTATAGATAAAACTTTTATTCATTTTTTATGTTTATAACGTTAAAATTTACATTTTTTTACACACCCTAAGCACTATTGCACGAATCAACATTCTCTTTACCCTGGAGCATGCCATCCTGCATCTATTGATCTATTGAGCCAAGACAGATGTTGCATGCATGACACAAATAACTTTTGTTCTTTTTTATTTTACTAACGTAAAATCTTTACATTTTTACACACCCTAAACAGTTAAATCAGTAAATCAAACAACCACCTACCCTCCCCCCAACTGGGAATCTATTGATCTTCATGACATATTTTGGATTAACATAACGCAAAACTTATTCTTTTTATGTTTATAACGTTAAAAAAATTTACAGTTTTTACAACCCAAAATTCCTTAACAATCAGTAAATCAAACCACCCACCTACCCTCCCCACCCATCCGTGAATCTATTGATCTATTTGATATATTGATGTATTTTTTATAACATAACAAAACTTTTATTATTTTATTTATGTTTATTACGTAAAAAAAAGATTTACATTTAATACACCAACACCCTAAAGGGCAGTAAATCAACACACCCACCCCTCCAAACAACCCACCATTGATCTATTGATCTATTAATCTATTAGTTTATTTTATTATGTTTTTCAATTATTACTAAGACAAAAACTATTATATTTTATTTTATTTGTTTACAAATTATTTTTCACCAAAATTTTTTATCATTTTCATGTTTATAACTATTAACATTTAATTGTTTTATGAACCCTAAAGCAGTAAATCAAGTAAATCAAACCACCCTACCTCCTCTCGCCACCCGTCCTCCCACCATCCTATGATTTATTGATCTGTTGTTTCATGTCACATTTCGAGTTATCATTTTGTGGATAAATATAACATTAAAATTCAAGTTCTTTTTATACAACTGACCATCAGTATATTGCTAACAGTAACAAAGTTTTCACATTCAATAAAGGTACATAGCATCACCTGAACGTAAGCAATATATGTACAACGACCCACCGTAACACGCCGTTAAGCACCAGAAAACTGTTTAATCAATTAACAAAGTTCCACTCTTAACAGAACAATAACAGAACTAGCATAGCTATAAAAAAACGTACTATTCACAGCGTTAATCTGGAAGCATTTCCTAACCATTTTTAGCTAATGTTAATGTTTACCATTACATTGCGAATATTTAACACAAAATTTTATTCAGTTAACCTTGTATGCAATTATCATAACTGATCCAACGATTATATGCTTAACGTAACGAAAAGTTTGTCACCATTTTAATACAAAAAACCTTAACATAGCCTCACCTGAACTAAGAATATAATGCACAACGACAAACCTAAACACACCTTAAGCACGAAATTAAAAGACTAACATTAACAAAGTTCCCATATTAGTCACAAACAGTAACAGTAAACATAAATAGCATACAATAAAACGTTAACTATTTACACTTTTCTCAATGCATATCTCTAACATATTAATGTATTTTACATTAACTTCGTATATTTTAACAAAACATTTCTTATCATAACTCTTGCCTCTAGTATGTTCATACCAGACCAACGAATATATTGCTAACGTGACAAATGTTTCTACGTTAATTAACAATTACACGTGAAAAAAAAAACCTATAAGGAATCCGATAAAATATCCTTGGCAGCATAAAATTTTTATTCTCTCGTATTTATAAATTTTGAGAGATTACCAAATTGTTATGTCCAATACATAATATAAAATAAGCTTTAGGTATAAGAATAAAGACTAGGCAAATAATATTTAGCTTCGGAAACGCTATTAAAGTAATATTCAATTAATATTAAAGTAACAAACCACCCGCCCCTCCAATCCCCTCCCTCCCACCTCTTCTTTTTCTGATTTCTATTGCATTCTAATTGTCTCATTATTCTCGTGTTTAATTTGTGGCATAAAGTCAATGCATAATTTAAAGTTTCTTTAAATGATGACATCGATATATGCTTATACGCTGAACAAAGTTTTTACATTAATAAAGCTAAACATATCGATTAACCTGAACTAATGTAATATTAACTATTGACAATGACAAACTCTAAAATTACCGCTTACGCACTCGAATAAACAGTTCCAACGTTAACAAGTTTCCCTTACTTAAAACAACATGGTAAGTAACTAACCATTGATACAGACGAAACTATCACACTTTATTCAAAATCTGTAACATGTCATTGTTTATTTTTACCTTACATTGTAATATTTAAGCAAAATTTATTTCGGTTTCTGATCTCATGAGAGAACAATGGATATTGTTTTACAGATATGCTTTGAAAAGTTGTGAATAGGTTACTTTCTGTACGAAGTGTTTAGGTACTTTACTGTTGTTAAGTATGGAACTTGTTAATGTTAGCCTGTTTATTCGTGCGTAGGTATGTTTAGGTTTAGTCGTTTGATTACGATTATATTCTTGTAGTTTAGTATATGGTATGATATGTTTAGCTTTATTGATATGTTTTTAAAACTTTGTTACGATTAGCATATATTTTGATTGGTCAGGAATATAATGATTATTTTTATGTTATGTTTATCCAATGATACTCGACATATGACTTGATCAATAGAATCAATAGATCATGGAAGGGGACGTAGGGAGGAAGGGTGGAAAGGCGGTCGTGTTATTTTTACTGATTTATTGATCTTTATTGCTTTAAAATCAGTAAACTATTTCACTTTACCTATGTATTTTATTCAAGAGCTTATTGTTATGGTTTATGTTTGGATTTAAAAACTTTGTTAATTTTTATGTTTATGTTTGCGATAAACTTTGCTATATTTGCAATTATTCGTTGGGGATTATGATAGCTAGGTAAGGTAGTTATAATGAATATTTGAATTTAAATATTACTATGTTAATGTTTACAAAAAAACTTTGTTACGTGTGAGCATTTTATATCGTCTGGTCAGTATGATAGAATTAGACAGGTTATGATACACCTTTTGCCTAATATTACCATGTTATGTAGTTAACATTTGACTATGTTAGGAGATTATGCTTTGAAAAAGTAGTGAAAGGTTACGTATTTTGTTACGCTGTGTTAGTTTACTTTACTTGTTGTTAAGTATGGAACTTGTTAATGTAGTAATTTTATTCGTGCATAAGGGGTGTTAAGTTTGTTCGTATGTAGCATTTATTCTTAGTTCAGGTTATGCTATGTAGCTTTAATTAATGTGAAAACTTTGTTCCGTTTAAGCATATATTTCGATGGGATTAGTATATAGAAGGAACTTGATTTTTATTGTATGTTTATCCGAAATGATACTCGCAAATGTGACGCTGACAATCAATAAGAAATCAATAGACCATAGAAGGTGGAGGATGGTGAGGGGACGGGCGGGTGGGTTTCTCGATTTACTTGATTAACTAATTACTGCTTTAGGATACAGTAAACTATCTACACTTACTATGATATTTTATTTCAAGAAAACTTATTTTTTATATGTTATTTGCTGCAAATTATTTCAGTTCGGGAATCTATGACTAAAGGTAAATTTTATGATCAAATCTTTTTCGTTACGAATATGTACTATGTTAATTTGTAAAAACTTTGTTACCGCTTGATGGGCATAATATTCGTTTGATTGACCTGTAGTGGATAATTTTAGAACAGGTTATTGATAAATTATTTGTTAAATATTACTTGGCTGTTGTGTGTTAAATTAACATTGATATGTTGTTAGAGATATGCTTGACAAAGTGTTGATAGGTTACGATGTTTTGTGTTATGTTAGTTACTTTACTGTTGTTAAGCAATGGAACTTTGTTTAATGTTAGCCGTTTGTCTTGCTTTACAGGGTGTTCTAGAAGTATATAAAATAACAGGGAAAATTGTCAACTTTGATGCTATGTTAAAACTTTATTAATGTGAAAATTTGGATAAATATTCTAAAATCTCGTTGATACAAGTATTGATAAAAATTTTCGGTTAAATATTACCAATGTGTAATGTAAAAATTAATATATGCTATGTTTAGAGATATGACTTGACATAATGTGATAGGTTACATTTTTGATATGCTATGTTAGTTACTTTACATGTTGTTAAGGTGGAACTTTGTTATGTTAAACAGTTTATTCGTGCTTAAGGATGTGTTAGGTTTGTCATTTGTACATTAGATTCTTAGTTCAGGTCGATGCTATGTTTAGCTTTATTATGTTGAAAACTTTGTTACGTTAGCAATATATTCGTTTTCAGTATGATGATTAGACTTGCGCTATGTTTATCCGCAAATGATACTCGAAATGTGTACATGAAACAATAGATCAATTAGATCACTTATGGATGGGGAGGAGGTTTCGGAGGGGAGATAGGTTGGTTTGATTTACTGCTTTAGGGGGGTGTAAAAACGCTAATTTTTTTTAAGATAAACATAAAATGAATAAACATTTTGGTGTAAAACAAAATATATTTTTAAACAAAACAAAATAAAAATAAATAAAAGTTTGTTGTGATGTTATACAAAATATAGACTGAATTATCGATCAAATAAAACAGTAAAACACGAGAGGGGTGAGGGTGGGTGGATATTGATTTACTGATTATGGATTTTACAGCTTTCTAGGGTGGTGTAAAAATGTAAATTTTTGACGTTTGATAAACATAAAAAGAATAAAAGTTTTGTGTTATATTATACAAAATATGACATGAATCAATAGATCAATAGATCTCGGATGGATGAGGAAGGAGGGTAGGGTGAGAGGTTTGATTTACTGATTTTCTTGTTTTATTAGAGTGAGTAAAATCGTAAATTCTTTTACTGTTGTATAGTAAACATAATTAAAAAGAATAAAGTTTTTGTTATGTTATAAAAAATAAAGAATTAACATCAATAGATCATGGATGGGTGTGTGGGGAGGGTAGGATGGTTTGCTTTACTTTGACTTTTACTGTTTTAGGGTTTGTAAAATCACTAAAATGTAAATTTTTTACGTTATAAACATAAAAAGTATAAACGTTTTGTGTTATGTTATACAAAATATGACAAATCAATAAATCATGGATGGGGTGGGGAGGGTAGGGTAGGGTGGATTGTTTGATTTACTGATTTAGGGTATGTAAAAATGCAAATTTTTTACGTTATAAACCTGAAAAGCTAAAATTTTTAGTAAAAAAAAAATATTTTAAACAAATAAAACAAAAATAAATAAAAATTTGAAAAATGAATAATTTTTTAAGAGTAAATAATAAAATTTAAAAAATAATTAATATTTGATAATAAGACCTTGAGTCAACTCAAGCACCGTGCTCTTCCTCCAGTCCTTTTTACCCTTCTTCTCTGTGTTCTCCAAATTTTATCTTTCTATGTCAATTTCCAAGATTTTGGGGTGCGTAGCGACACGTAACTTCGTGTTTGACAAAGTTACCTTGAAAGAAAGATGTATACTGAGTTTCATCCTTCTATGTCAATTTCCAAGGATTTGGGGCACAGCCCTATTCCCCAATGGGCGTAGCGTCATATTACCTCGGCTGCACTGAGGACACCTTATAAGAAGGGTGTATATCGAGTTTCATCCTTCTACGTTAATATTCAATGTTTTGGGGCCAGCATCCCCCACCGTGGGGTGCACGGTCATTTAACTTCGGCTGCAGCGAGGGTATCTTATATGAAGATTGTTTACCAAGTTTCATCCTTCTGCGGTAATTTCCTATTTTTAGGGGCCAGCACCCCCCTCCGGGGTGCATGGGCACGTAACCTCGTTTACGACGAGGTTACGTCACCCCCTATGGGGTTGTCATGTTTGAGAGAGATATCATGTCTTAAACTCTATCTGGTGCTTGGTGCGGTGCGGGACCTCTGCGGAGCGGAGTCAACGCTTTGGACAACAATTATTTATACATAAATTGAACACAATAACAAGCCTATTTGGCTGTGCTCCGTAAGCGGAGCAAGACTTCGTCCCTGAGCACGTGCTACGCATCGACGCAAAGGGCTCGCTTTCGTCGCCCCGAGGAAATACCACAGGCCGGAAAAAACTCCATTGATGACAAAAAATTGTAGTGAAACGTGTGTTACGTTTTTTTCGTGCTGTTATTTTTAATAGGATTAGATAAAAAAGCAAAGTTAAAAAACTTTAATTTATTAAAAAACAACTTTTCATTGAGAATATAGGAAATCAAAACGTGTCGCCGGACCGTAATGGCGAAAGGATGGTTGTTTTTGTTTAAAATATTGATTTCGATTCTCGCATTCAACAAATCGATACGAATTTGGAACGTTTTTTTGCATTGTTTAAAATTTATGATTTTGGCGAAGATTAATGAAAAAAATAAAAGATAAACAACCTAAGCAATGATACCTTAAATATTTCGATTGCCCTTATTTTTTATGTATTATATTTATTTCTTTATTAATTTTTTTAATTATTGTTTTATTTTCTTCCAGTCTCGCACGCAAACCTTACCCGGTAGATATACTTTATACTAGTATAAAGGCATAAAATACGTATCAATATATATATATATATATATATAATTATATATACTTACTATATATATCACTATATAGTATATATATATATATATTATATATATATATAATATATATATCATATAATATATATCATTATAGTATAATATATATATACGCGATATATTATATTATAATAATATTAGTATATATATATATATATATATTATATATCTATAAAAAACTATATACTATATAGTAATATATTATGTTATATATATATATATAATATATATATATATATAATATATTATATATAATTATTATAATATACTATATATAGCTATATATCTATATATATATTATATTATTATATATATATATATATATATAACTCATACGTATATAGTATACTTATATATATATATATGATTATATATATTATATATTATACTATATATGATTTATATATATATATATTATATATATATATATCTATATATATATATATAAAATATATATATATATAATATATATATATATACTATGTGTATATATTATATATATAGGTATACGTATATATACTATATATACTACGTATATATATATACTATATATATAATATAATATTATATATATATATTATCCTATATTACTATATATATATAATTCGCTAATCTATATATATATATATCTAATATATAGGTATATATATAGATTATATATATAATTATATATTATATTATATATATATATATATATATTATAATATATATATATATATTATTATTATATAGATATATATATATATATAATATTATAGTATATATATATATATATATATATATAATATATATTATATATTTATAGTATATATTTATATATTATATATATATATATAGTATATATATATATATATGTATATATACTAGTATGATATGATATATATATATGATATGATATTATATATACGGCAGAAAAAGTGAGTGAAAGTCATTTCCCGGGTTTCAAGGATTTTAACGACGAATTCGTACTCTCACTACTGGCTGCATTGCCTGTAGGGGGACGCAGCCCTCCTAAAATTTAGGATCCATTTTAGGGTATCATAGAGAGTTCGTATATCCCTACCCACATGCTACTTTTTATTGTTAATGGTGTCGCCTCATCGTAGACGAGGTTACGTATCCCTGCGCCCCCGTAAGGGGTGCCGCTCATCTTAAAGCTGTAATTTCACCTCCCTTTAGGGTTTGTTAGATAGATTGCGTCTCTCTGAAATTTGGTTTCCTTATAGGTTGTGATGTCACCTCGTCTTAGACGAGGTTACATGGGGCTGGATAGGGGAGTGCAACCACATTAAAATTTTAGGATCCCCTTTAGGGTGTCTTAGAGTTCGTGTGGCCCCTCGACCCATACGGGCACCCACATATAATTATTTTTGTTGCTGGTGGTGTCACCTCGTCGTAGACTAGATTACGTTCCCCTGGGCCCCGTAATGGGGTACCGCCCTCTCTTAAAGTTGCTTTTCTGGCTAGGGCCTTATATAATGCTAAGCTTTTGGCGCTTTTTATAATTTTTGCGGGCAATTTTTCCACATGGCACGATTGACCAAGTCATGTCAGCATCTGACTTGGTCAAGGACCCCAACTCCGGAGGAGTTTGTGGATTTTTCCAGCGATTGCACTGCACGTCAATGGTCGCGCCACGTTCCCAAGGGCGGCGGCGTGTTTTCGGATGCTCTGGAGCTTTTGAATGGTTTAAATAATAACCCAACTGTGCTACCCTAAGATCTTCTCCTTCACTCATAATACTAAAGATACTATAATCAAATTTCACGAGTTCATAATTTAATAAAGTTCCTAAAGGATCAATTCAGCTTTGTCGTACGAGTAAACTGCATGGCGGTCCCAATACTTGGGGAACGCGAGCCTACAAAGACGGGTGTTATAGTCACCATTTTAGCTGTCACCCCCCAAAGGGGGGTGTAAGCGGGTATTACACCTCCTTCATGAACTCCTGAAATTTAATTTTAGTTTCCTTAGTAGGATGAATGAAGGAGAAGATCTTAGGGTAGCACAACTATTTGGGTTATTAAGTTCGGTTAAGCCTAGTTAGGTTAGGTAGGTAGTTAGGTAGGATAGTTTGTTAGGGTATACAAGACATCTTTGAAGGAAGATGATCAGAGTTATGGTTACAACATACCATAGTAGGGCCCTAATTAATGTTTAATGTTGGTTTTTTAACATGAAATGGAAAAAAAATATATATGTGAAAATTATAGGTTAAAAGTGAAAAGATGGGTATTTCGAGGAGTGGTATATATATATATATACATATATATATATCATATATATATTATATTATATATAATAATATATATATATATATATATATATATATTATATATATATATATATATAATAATTATATACTACTTATATATTATATCACACATGTTTTCGTGTTTTGAATGTTAAAAATTATCTGTAAAAAAACATGATGAACAACACCGTAATATAACTTAAAAATTCCAATATATCCTCGTAGTTTCTACAAGGGAACTTATTTCTATTGGTTGTCTATACAACCAGTTTAGCTTATGTAACTACAAATTAAAGAAGCCGTTTAGTACTACTACTTGATCATAATTATATACCTATATGTGGTATAGGTGTATTATATACATATATTTATATGTTTTCATACATATACAATAAATAATAATTTAAACTATAGATATCTCTATCTCTTTGAAACTTGAAGCAGTATTTTTATTGCTGGTAGTGTCACTTCGTCGTAGACGACGACAATGTTACGTGTGGGTGCATACCTCTTGTGGGGTTGCACCCTTCCAACTATGATTTCTTTTTTAACGGGTAAATTTTCTTTTGAAATATTCTACTACTACTACTACTATTATTAAAATATAAACTTCCAGAAATTTTTTTAGTTAATGTTAAAAAAAAATTATTAAAGTTACCGTTAGAAAAGTAAATGTGAATGTTTCAGCTTAAATGAAAACTAAATTAAGTTAATGTTTGAACGAAGAACGAAATACAATGTATGACTTTGAAGAAATAACGTCCTGTATATGATACACTAGGATTTTGTAGTGTGTACATGTGTTGGTTATGATTTTCATAGTGATATGTACACCGTGTCTTTGATAGGTAGGATACTTTGTTAATGTTAGAAATTATTCGTAGTTCAGTGGGGCTAGTTCTGGTAGGTTATATTAATTTTGATAGGAAATGTTAAGTTTTGTCAAATATTTTGGTTTTAGTTATTAATTAAGTTAGCTTAAATTTTATTGGGTAATGTTAGATTCGGTAGGGAACTTTGTTAATGTTAGCATTCGTTCATAGTTTAATTAAAATGTTGGTGTCTTTGATAGGTATGTAGGACACTTTGTTAATGTTAACAATTATTCATAGTTTAGTAAGGTAGATAGTTGGGCAATGCTCAGTTTCGGTATGTATGATAATTTATGGTAAACATGCTGTTACTTTGTTACATTAGGGAATGTAATTTATGTTAACAGTAATGATTTGTCGGGAATGTATTTTATGTTAACGGTATTCATTTGTAAAGAACTTGACAAATATTTGCATTTATTCATAGTTTCATATGATTGATGTAGGATGTGGTCAGGTTGTTAGGCTAGGTCAAGTATTATTATGTAATCTGGATTGATAATGACTTAGTTTGGTCAATGATAGCCTTTTATTCATACTTAAGGTATGTTAGGGTAGTTTTGCTATGTTAGCTTCGATAGGTTAAAAAATTTGGTGTATGGTAGCAGTCATCGGTAGTTCAGTATGTTAGATAGGTTATGTAATGTTAAATTTGGACGAGTTTTGTTAGATATTTTTATATTAACAACTATTGATATGAAGGAAAAGTATGGTTAAGTTTGTTAGGTAATGGTAGGTTAGTTACCAGTTTAGAAAGAAAATGACACAAGTCGAAAAAAAGCACAGCCTTACCGCCCCCTTTATACCCCTTAAGCGAGAACCCCTCCCAGTAAGAATAATTCAACCTAGGGCTTCCTACTTTTATTTTCCCTTCTACCTTTGACTTTATTCTTTCAAACATCGTGTATTAGGACATGTTTCATCTGATTTGATTTGGAATTTGTTTTCCCCAACTTTGGATAATTCGATGCAAGACTTTACCCTTTTCCCTCCAGAGTATATATATATATATATATACTATATATTATATATAATATATAATTATATATCATATAATATATATATATATACTAATATAATTTACGTATATATTATAATATTATATTATGATATATATATTCCTAATCATCAACCACTTGGGGGCACGGTGCGTCACCATGGCACGTTTGGAAACAAAAAAGTATGGTAGAAGAATATTGACGCAAGTCGAAAAGAAATTACCCCCTTTATACCCCTGAAGTGAGAACTTCAAAGTTAGAAAAATCCACCCCTGGGTTTCACGGGACAGCGACGAACCCTCACTATGGCATCTCGTCCAATGTTAGGGTTCATCCTTGGCACAGGTGGGCCACAACCATTGACCCCTCACAAAACTCCCGTCATTCACTGCATATTATTGCAAATTGTTCTTCTCGCCCCGCCAAACTCATCATTTACTCTCCTTCTATAGGACATTACCTTTACTGACTCCAATTACACTTTTTCTTCGGTTCTCCAGCCGGTCGATTTCCCAGGACACTCACTGCTTAACCAACCGACTATCATCCATCATCTTCGCATTTCAATGTATTTTCGAAGTCTCCTTTCTTCACACCACACAACTCCTTAATGCATTCATTCCTCATTTTATGCAGTTCTTCTGAACACTAACACGCCCGAGATTGTCAATCTTGAACACATTTACTTTTAGATCGTATACTCTTATTACCAGACCGATAGTTTCCACTACCTATACATTTAACAACAGGTATTAAACATAGATCTCATTTCCACTTACCCTAGCACTCAAGACTTAGTCCTTTTATATTCACCAAGGAATTAACCAATCACTTTCAACTCGGTTTATTCTTACTCACGCTTCACTATCGTTAACATATATACTTTTGATAGCCATCAGAGAGCCTGTACCTTCACTCTCACATATTCATCACTGAAACCACCTACCACCTAGAGCCTTCTCTATTAATTCGTCATTAAGCCTGTTGCGCAAATCTCATACAAACCCTTTACAATACATTTATTCAATTCAAAAGCCTACTACCAACACCATATATCACTAACACCTGCCATAGAGCTTCCCTATTAATCCTGTCGTAAGCCTGTTGCAAATCCATAAAACCTTAAATGCATTTATTTTTCTTCTCTCTCTCCTTTTTTCATCAGTTAGTCTTTCAATGCAAAGATTTGATTTACACATCCTGCTACCACTTCTAACGCTTACCTTAGTTTTTTACCTTTCAGTCCCTACAGTCACTCGACCACTCTTTTCGATGCAAGCCGAATCCAGCACCAGCATATGTTATCTTATACCAACAACGCTCAATAAACTAATTCCTTTATAATTTCTACAGTTACCCTTATCCCCCTTACCCCTATATAGGTACTATTACTGCTGTCCTCCAATCCCTCGGAACTACCGCTTCCATAAACGCTTTGTTACACAACTTACAAATTCATTCAATCACAATCTCGCTTCCGTTCTTGATCATTTCACCATACCTGCAGATTTACCATTCTTCAACTTTCTCACTCTACCCATTACGCTCCTTATTTACTAATAAACCTCATCTCCAAAATTACCTATCATTCTTGCACCGACTTCAACACCCACAACACATTCACTATCACATCTTCATTTACTGCCAATGTTATGCAGGATTGTTCGCATGCGTTCCCACCAGAACTCTCCTCACATATCATTTCATGAGTATTCGAAAGTAGCATCCCTATTCATTATTCTAGCAGAATTGCCCTTGTGTCCTCATTCATAGAATTTTCGCGCTTCCTTCCAGAAGAGCTTCCTATTCCTACTATATATTATATATATATATGATATATACTATATATATATATTATAATATATATAATATATATATATAATTATATACTATATATATATATATTATATATATATATATATAGTAATATTATACATACATATATTATATAGATATATATATATATATATATATTATAATATATATATATATATATATATATATTGTAGTATATATATATATATATATATATATATATAATATACTATTATTATAGTATATATATATATTCCTATATATAATATATATTATATATATATATATATATAAATCAATTGCTTTGAATTGAGTTTAAGCTATTATATTTTTTTTTAACCAACTGAAAAGCAAATGTTTTTCTTTTTTGTTTGAAGTTTAAACCAATTAAAAAAATATATTGTTTTTAGTTATTATTTTATTTTTTTAATTTATTTTTTAATAAAAAAAAAATAATAAAGTGCTTTAAATAGAAGCGTATTGCTAATATATCCTAATTGTATTTTATATTGATAAATACATGGAACAAAATTATAATAGCTGAGTTTTAAAAAATTTATAACGAATCAAATTACGAGTACAATAATCAAAAAACGAACAAAGTTACTTAAGGCCCACACGGAACGGGAGGTCGAGATCAAAAAAAATTTTTTTGCAGGTAACCTCTATGATACATAAATAGATGTTCTAGGGGCGAAATGAATTTTTTTTCCTATGTTCTAGGGGTGAAATGAGGTTAGGCTAGGTTAAGTTAAGTTAGGTTAGGTCAGTTCAGGTCACTCCTAGGAAACACAATTTTGTATTTCGTAAAAAAAAAATTTAGTTACCCTTCCAAATTCATTTTCTTTCTTTTCCGTTTTCTTTTGACCGCACGGCCCTTTTTAACTTCAAATACATATTTCATTAACAATTTCGCAGCGCAAACTAGAACCCAAAACAAGCAATAAAATTTTTTTTTATTTGGGTTAAATAGTCTTTTAGTTCCTTTTAGTAGGCACTTAAGTTGCAATTTTTTTCACTATTGTAACACCATTTGTGTCAAGGCCTTTTCCTCGAATTTTTATATCAACTTCCCATGTTACTTTTCAGATTCAGAGTGGTAATATTAAGATTTTTAAACGCTACAAACGAGGTTCTCTTCGGAATTACTTCCTAAGTTATTTTGAGAGCGAACAATACTTCAAATATAATTGAATAGTCTTATATCTACAAATTAACATACATTTAACATATTTATTTTGTTATAACGAACTTGCTATTTAACAAGATCTGCGTCTTAGTAGTACAGTTATATTTTTCTTTACTTATTATATATATATATATATATTATAAATATATTATATTATATATATATCATAATATATATATAGTATATAGATATACTTATAATATTATAATATATATATTATAATATATATATACATATAATATATTATATATATATATATATATATATCATCTGGTGGAAAAAGGTCAGAGGCTTTCCAAATTTCACCCGAGTTTGAAAATAATTGAAAACCAGTGTCAAATTTAAAGCCGACATGTGTCAAACAATTTTTAAAAGCCGGACATTCCACGATACGTGGCGATTGAAAGTATGTAAATCCAAAGAAAAATAGATAA
>JABUQX010041314.1:17500-38086 GCA_015478945.1 Trachelipus rathkii | reverse complement strand
TAAAGGACCAGTATAAACAATCAGAAGCTGCAAAGAACAAAATCAAAGAGTTCGCCTCAAAGGTAGATGATATCTTTTATATCGTTCATCAAGATGGCTTGGCCATGGTGAAATCAGAAGTAGACTCATAGGAGTTTTCGTTTGAAACAAGGGAAAAGGGTCGGCCAGGCTTTAGCTTGAGTGAAATACTGAGAGTGATAACGCCTCAGCTGAAGAAATGATAATTACACAAAGGAACTGTCATAATGAATTTGAGCATAAATACAAAGGCTCAGGAATGTTTAACTCGACAAGGTAAGATTCTTTTATTATGTGCTGAAGTATATGATCTTTTTTGCTAGGTACAGTTTACGTCCTCCCAGGTTCTATTGTTTGATTTTTTTACAAAAGCACCAACAAAACAAGATAACGTAAAATGTGCATTATCTTTTTCATAATTAATTTGGTTCTTTTCTTATCATCCTCATTGTGCTCTAAATAGAGTACTGTTGAAGTGGTAGTAGAAGATTAGGACGATGTGATGAGTATTAGTGATAAACATATGCGAGAAGATATCGAGGATGTGCTGCAATGGAGTTAGTATCCATCTCTCTCGAAAAACCGTGAAAGGAAACCATACTGGGACCAATCTCATTAACAAATAGGAGAAGCGTTGCAATTAGAGATATATTTTTAGCCTTATGAGATATAATTCATTAGCTTCTGTTTGTTGGAATTCGTGTTTAGTAAGGTATCTGGACTTGAAATAGTCCATCACAAATATACTGCATTATTATACACATATTAGAACACTTGAGGTAGGAATCTCAGAGGAGTTGAAAGTGTCAAAAAACCACAATCCATGAAAGGCGAAAAGTATTATACAAGAGTAAAAAATACACATGAGAAGATTTCTTGGATCGAATTATTATACCAGAGAAGGAAAAGCTAGTTAGTGGTAAGGTTGCTAGTGGACGGAAAATCTACGAGACGTTCTCTAAAGACAAGAGCAGATTAAGTAACGATAAGCGTGGTTTTTTAATTTATCTTTATGGTGTGAAAAAGATACAATACTGCTATGGAAGTTTACTGTAGCAGACAAAGCACTGGTGAAGAAACAAGGCCCCGTACTTATTTTTTGGTTACGCAATTCTTATTCCTCCTGATTCCACGCCACCCCACAATCATACTCACTCCCACCCCCCTTTGGCTGTTTATGGTGTACTCTAAGGAATTTGAGGTGTCTACTCCTTATCTATCAAGCAATGTGTTTCGAACACTATGCACCAAAACACTGAAGGCCTCAAAAGGGGCTTGTCTTAATTTTGGAATAACTAATCTTAGTAGGTAGAGAGCTGCTTGTATACCTAGCTTTACCGCCACCACTTTCTTTTGAAGGGACATTGTTAGAGATGGATGTTTTCGAATAATTAATAAGTTTAGGTATTATTTCAAACATACTGGGCCTCAACCCTGAATAATATTTCCAAGAGATTCAAAATCGGCAAAATGATTACGCATCTGCAATAGCAACCCAAATGGTTATATGGATTATGGATTACATACAGACGAAATTGTTCTGAAGAGGTTAAACCCAAAGGCTGATATGAAGTAATTGCCAACATAACTGCGGATTGTGACACTAAACTCACGAAATCACAACCCAGAGCCGATTACAAGGAGCTCCGACAATTGGTACTCTTTCTATCCACGATACTCAATCCAACGATACTATAATTTAAATCTCCAGATGCCAGCAGTCATACCTCAACTGCTAGTAGCCTCCTTTCTTGCGACTTTATATACGAAGATTTGGTTTGTAACGAAATTTTGTACTTTATTGATGGCATTAATAGTTTTTCAGATACAGCTTTTGATTTCGCTCTTTTATCTTCTATTACTGTTTAGGAAATTTTAAAGATAGTTAAACTTGTTGACCTAGCCCATTTTTGTCTGTTTTCTTCATAGTCATAACTCATAACTTTACCTTCTCTTAATTTATCTTCAAACCATTTACTTCATTTGCTCCATTTAGCTGAAGTTTTTTTTTTATAGAGAATCGGAAACGAGTACCTCATCATCAGCATATCTAATATTAGTGTTTTGACAACATATATTTATTCCCACTAAGTGGACGATGATTCTCTCAATATTCTCACTATATAGAGGTTGAACAAAACCGGTGACAACCCAACACCTTATCAGCTTGATGGACACACTCGTAAATAAATTGCCAATCCGATTTATCATGATCTATATTTTAACTGCTGCCTCTAGTCTATGATTTCTTTTTCAATTTATTCCTTCATAAACATTTACGAAACATTTGTTTTGTTTTGTAATTGCTTTTATGAAACATTTGTTTTGTTTTGTAATTGTGTTGTGAAACTTATTTGCTATGTTGTATTATTCTTGTTATGCAACTTGTACATGTAAAGTAAATTTTAAAAATATTCATATTATTTGTTTTTATTTATGAGAAAAATAGTCTTTTCAGTAGTAGGACTATTTTTATAGATAAAAGCTGTGGAAATAAGTAGTGCTTTGAAGTATATATATATATATATATATATATATATATATATATATATAAAATACACTCATTTAGTTATATATATATATATATATATAAACTATATATATATATATACAACTATATAATATATTAAATATATATATATATATATATATATAGTATATATATATATATATAATATATATATATATATATATATATATATATATATATATATATATATATATATATATATATATTTAAAATTAACTCATTGTGGTTCTTATTTACTAAAAATAATTTACTAATAAGATATTTATTATGTTTTAGGCCTTAAATTTAAAGACAGGTTTATTTGCCAAATAAATTCACATTAATAATTTAGAAAAATCTTTTAAAATCATTTAAATTTAATGTGGAATGACATTGTTTATGAAAATAAATTTTAAACAAATCCTTCCTTATATTCAGTTTTAAGGAAGTTAAAAATATACAATATTTAAAAAAAAAAAAAAAAAAAAGTTAAAAAAAAATAAAAATTACTGCAACAATTGTTTTATAAATAAATATACCTATTCCTAGCAAATTTTGATTGCAACTTATCATTTCAGACATTTATTTAATGTCTTTGACATTTATTAAAATTATTGTTGTACCGAAATTTCTTTCCTATCGAACAAGTTTTGAAATATACTCCCAAATAATTTGAAATTTAGACCTTGTTTTTGTGTAAAAATTTAATGGAAAAGTTAAAATAGAATTTTAAAAATTGCCAAATGACTGACTTAAAGGCTTGGCCCAATAATAATAATAATAATAATAATAATAATAATAATAATAATAATAATAATAATAATAATAATAATAATAATAATAATAATAATAATAATAATAATAATAATAAAATAATAATAATAATAATAATAATAATAATAATAATAATAATTATTATTATTATTATTATTATTATTATTATTATTATTATAATTATTATTATTATTTTATTATTATTATTATTCAGAGGTGGGCACCCCGCACATTTAGGGGTAGTCCGCTAGCGCACCTCCGCACCTCGAGAAAACGTAGTCCGCTAGCGCTCCTCCGAACCTATTCAGATCATCTAACCTCCGCTATCGAAAGTCCGCACGTCTTCCGCTAATAATGTGCGACTTCACAAAAGGTTTTAATATTAAATTACTAAATAGTATATATCCTTACAAAAAATTTATTTATAATATTATATGAAAATTAAATGAATATTTACAAAATCTCAAGATTTTCCTCTTCTTCCTCAATGTCTTCTTCAAAGGACAAGAGATCCATATTACCTTTCAAAAAGATTAGCTGCTCAAAATTAAAAGCAGTTAAGGCTGACCTCTTTGCCCTCAAAATATCCCCACCAATACTAAATATTCGCTCTACAGCAGCAGAACTAGGGAGAGGTGTATTATATTATGAACAAGTTCAACAAATTCTGCCTATGCTGAAAGGGAAAGATGTCCTTGGTGAGAGGAGTGCTGGTGTTAGTTCGCTTCCAGCAGTCCATTGCTAATTTAAGGTCCTCACCTAAATCATTCTGCCTCCCTTCTGAAATATTTTGACCACCCTGTCCACCCATAAGAAGGTCTATTTCGTTCAAGACTTTAGTAGAATCCATGAAAGCCTCGACGCCTGCAGAGTCGATGCTAATGCTACGTATAAGCTCGGTAGCTATATATATATATATATATATATATATATATATATATATATACATATATCTCACCTTATATATATATATATGAAAATATACATATAATCTCTATATATATATATATATATATATATATATATATATTATTAATCAATTCTGTGTAAAACCCAAATATATATATATATATATTATATATATATACTAATATATATATATATAATATATATATATATATATAATATAGATATAATAATATATATATATATATATATATATATATATTATATATATATTATATATATTATATAATATATTTTATATAATTATATATATATATATAATATATATAATAATATATAATATATATTATTATATATATATTTTTTATAAATATAAATATAAATAATATATATATAAATATATATATATATATATAATATATATATATATATTATATATATATATATATATATTTATATATATTATATATATCATATATATATATATATATATATATATATATATGTATATCATAAATATATATATATATATATATATATATATATATATATATATATTTTTAATATAATATTATATATATAATATATATATATATATATATATATATATATATATATATAATTATAATATATAAATATAAATTTGGGTTTTACACAGAATTGATTTAGATATTGCCTAGTTATTATAGTAATAATATAATTAATCAAAGTTATAGATGAGGGTAATAGCCATTCAGTCTATAAAATCAATTTAAATGTTATTTATTATATATGGTACCATTAAGGAGGTTGAGATTGGTTTTGGAAGTTTAATTATTAAAAAACAATAAATCTTAGACTAAAAGTATAATTAGTTATAAACTTAAAATAAAAATTATATTTCTTTATTCTAACCAATAAGAATTCTTAATAAGTAAACTATACTTTCATGTTTCAAAAAGGTGCGGAACAAAAGAGCGGAAACTTTTTTTGATCCGCACGTGCAAGTCGGCTAATTTCCTTACGTCTCCGCACCTCCGCTAGTCCGCTAGAGTAGTAGGAGGGGTATATTGGACACCGTGGGCAAAATTTGCCCACGGTGTTTTTACCTTCCCTTGACCTTTTTTGAGCCCAATTTTTACCTGCCCTTGACCTTTTTTTGACCTTTACCTTTTTGGGCTTGACCTTTTTTGAGCCCAAATTTTTTACCTGCCTTGACCTTTTTGGCGCCTTTACTTTTTGGGACTTTAATCTTTTTTCGGACCAACCTCCGTCTTCCATGGGTTCATTTTTTGCCCACGCGTTATTTTCGGCACCCTAATTTTTTGAGACCCTAATTTTTTGGGAACCCTAATTTTTTGAGAACCCAAATTTTTTGGCAACCGTAATTTTTTGGCAGCCCTAATTTTGGGCAACCCTAACTTTTTTGGCAACCCTATTTTTTGCAACCCTTCGAAGAAGGGTTGCGCCAAACGTATTACCCCCCCTATTTTTCGAGAACCCTAATTTTTTCGACCAACCCTTTGGTCTTCCATGGGTCATTTTTGGCCCACGGTATTTTTTGGCAACCCTAATTTTTTGGCAACCCCAATTTTTTCGGCAACCCTGATTTTTGGCAACCCTTCGAAGAAGGGTTGCGCCAAACGGTTGCGTAAGCAACCGTTGTACGTATTGCCCCCCTATTTTACGCCCCCCTAATTTTTTCGACCATGGGTCAATTTTTGCCCACGGTAATTTTTGGGCACCCTTTATGGGCTTAGCCCGTTTTTGATGTCTTAACGTTGTTTGACCATGATATTTCGGCCTTTACCTTGCCATATACCATGGGTCATTTTTTGCCCACGCCAATTTTTTGCCCACTCGTGTCCCACCCGTCACATATTTCGTTCCTAACTTGTACGCATGTATGGACCTACCCTAACTTGAACACCTACACACGTGCGCGTGCGCACACACACACACACACACACACACACACACACACACACACACTTACACTTATACAGACATTCACTATGACACTTATACACACATTCACTATGACACTTACATTTACCCATAGACACTTACATTTACACTTATACTGCACGTACAAACACACTGCCAATCCTTTGGTCGTCCATGGGTCAATTTTGGCCCACGGTAATTTTTTGTCCTTCCTTTAGGGACTTAGCCCTTTTTTGATGTCTTAACCTTGTTTGACCATGATATTTCGCCTTTGACCTTGCCATATACCATGTTCAATTTGACACCCTCTATATTTATGGCTTTGATGGTTCCCAACCACCGTAAGAAGTATCTAGTGATGTTCTATTAGTGTTCTATGAGTATTAGATGAGTGCCAGGTGAGTGCCAGTAGTGAGTGCCAGTGATGTTGCCAATGAAAGTGCCAAGTTGATTGCCAATGAGTTTGCCAAGTGAGTGCCACATAGTGCCAAGTGAGCGCCACATAGTAACTGAGTGCCACTTTTTTAAAGCCTTTTCTAGCCTCCCCTGAGCATAGAATAAGCCCTAATATGGTGTACTACCCCTAGTATAAGGTATTAGGATTCGATTGGTGTTATATTGGTACAAGTTGCTAGGATGCTTCCTACTATTGAGTTAGTCTTTTCTAACACTTATACCACACATACACTACGACACTTATACACACATTCACTTTGACACTTATACACACTATGCACTTACATTAAAAACATATACACTTACCACTCACACCCACACACCAGATACACTTACACTACACTCACACACTCGATATTTTTTGATGCCTCAAAACTTTGATGCTTCAACTTTGATGCCTCAACTTTGATGCCCAGCATAAATGCCTCAGCATTGATGCCTCAACTTTGAAGGTTCATCTGATGACTCATCTTGATGACGTCATCTTCTGATACCATCTATATGATGATTCATGCTTGATGAAATCACTTTGCATGGCTCTCTCTACGCTACATCATAGAACAGAGTTAATATTAATGTCTTCCCCTAGTTTCATAATTGCCGAACCAACCAGGGCGCCGCATGCGCCCTCCGCGCAAAAACAGTCAACCCCGCACCGCAGAGTGCGATCCGCGCGTTCCCCGCCCGCCGCGTTCCCGCCCGCAGGCGCAATATTCCGCGTACCCGCCCGCGCGTGCGCCCGCAGGCGCAATATTCCTGCGGGAATGAAAAAATATATATACTATAAGTCATTCATTTTATTTCATACTTAAACATTTCAAAGAATTTCTTTTCAAATATACTATGCAGTCATCATTTTTATTTCATACTTAAACATTTTTATTAAAACATTTTCGCGAACCTAAAACTGCAACTCATTACAGACCTTACTGTTTTAACTCTTATATTTATTAACATTATTTTTTACTTAATACTTTTTTAATTTATTAAATTTTTTTAAAAATTGTATGAAGAAGAAAAAAAATCCAGAGTGTCTGATATATAATCATTTTATATTACTACAATTGTACGAAATTTTATTAAAAACGTATTTACATTTACATACCTTAAAGCAGTAAATCAGTAAATAATAGAGGTTGTGACCTAAACACAAGGGGTATTAGTATGCTTTTTTTTACTGCTTTACTGCTTAACTCATGTTTTACTGCTTTAACTCATGTTTACTGCTTTAACTCATATGTTTACTGCTTTAACCTCATATATTTTATTAACATTACATACCTTAAAGCAGTAAAATCAGTAAATCAATAGAGGTGTGACTTAACCAACATAGGGCTTAGTATGCTTTTGTTACTGTTTACTGCTTTAACTCATGTTTCTCCTTTAACTCATATGTTTTACTGCTTTAACTCATATATATTACATACAAACCTTAAAGCAGTAAAATCAGTAAATCAATAGAGGTGTGACCTAAACACCAAGGGGGGATTGAGTCATGCTTTGTTTTTACGTTTTACTGCTTTAACTTCTGCTTTACTGCTTTAACTTTCTGCTTTACTGTTAACTTTCTGCTTTACTGTTTTAACTTTCTGCTTTACTGTTTTAAACTCATATATTTTATTAAACATTATTGTTTTTATTTTGTTTATACTTTTTATGTAATTTAATTATTTATTTTTTATTTATTTTTATTATTATTTTTATTATTTTATTTTTTTATTTTTATTATTTTTATTATTTTATTATTTTTATTTTTATTATTATACTTAGTTTGTTATTTACTTTCATGCCTATTGTTATGATTATTATTAAGAACCACACATTCACATGACACTATACACACATCACTATGACACTTATACACACTTTCACTATGCACTTACATTTACCCATAGAACACTTACATTTACACTTATATAACACGCGGTCACACACACACACACACACACACACACAAACACACAAACACACCCACCACACACACACACACACACACACACACACCACACACTTACACTTATACACACATTCACTATGACACTTTCATTTATCCATAGGACACTTACATTTACACTATACACACACACACACACACGCACACACACACACACACAGATTTACTTACACACGCAGATTTACTTACACTCACACACAGATTTACTTACACGTACACTCACTTACACATATAACGTATAATTTATTAAAACATTTTATGTTTTAATTAAACACGTACATTTATATTACTCATTAAAATATAACTAAAATTATTTCAAAGTTTCTTAAAACTTCTATAATAAATCAATCATTATCTTTGAGCAAAGAATTTATTATTAACTGTTAATACTTTTTGTTTACAAATTTTATAACTATCAAGTTTTAAAATAACTTTTACTAAAATTTTATGAAATTTTATTAAAAACATATATTTTACGTACCTTAAAGCAATAAATCAGTAAGGTCAGCCCCTAGCACCCCTCTACACCAAGCGTATTTTCGTGAGTCCAGATGAATTACTTTGTATATGTAATCACACTGAAGAGTGGCTTACCGAATACTTTAAACCAAGCTCAGCTTTAAACTGCGATGGAACTGAATTTTAAGTGTGCTACCCAATCACCCTGTTATAATACCAACTTACTCTAGCATTTTATAAACATCAAAACATAATCAGTTTGGAAGTTAGATTATGGGAGAGAAATAATGAAACAGCCTTATTTGAACCTACATCATTTGGATTCTACATTTCAGGCCTAGCGCAGATGAAATATATGTTAGAGGTACGTAAGCGAATGTTATTGCAGCTGAAGAAGACATATGTGCTATCTAATTACGTAACCGTAATTCATTACATGTTATACCAAGAATACTACGCATTTAAGAAAACCCTGATCGATGATCCTACGGTTATCATCGACCGCTTCCTAAGTTCTATAGACGTACAGAAATTCATTTATCTACTTAGAAAACAATGGCAAGAAAGTATTTATGCAGGTGACCCCGAATGTAAATATACTATGATATCTGAGAGAGAACTTTTTACGTATGTGTTAACTGAAGGTATTACTGAGACACGAAACTATATCATCGATAATGATATAAATGATTGGCATATTTGCAAAGATTTAAAGAATTTTAATATAAAATAGTTATAAACATCATGTGTAAAATGTAGTGGAAGTGTTATATATAATAATATTCCTGTATTATATTTAATGTGAACCTTATATAAAATCATTGTATATATTTAATTTTAGCCTTATATATATAAATTACTGTAAGATAATATATATATATATAACATATATATATATATAATATTTTTATATATATATATATATATATATATATATATATATATATATATATATATATATAAATTACTGTAAGATAATGATTATTAAAATTCTAATTATATAGTAAAGTTTTTATTATCCTTATTTTTACTTTCTTAAATAAATATTTACATGTATGTTAAGAGTTTAAATAAACGAACCCCAGGTTCAGGATATGAAAAAACATGTTTTTACATACGTAAAACCAAAAAAGCGATAAAATAATTCTCGGACCAATCACATACGAGGTCATATAGAGATAAGGATTACTCCGGCCACTCACAAGAAAGGTAAACATTTCCTTCTTACCTGATTAAAGGATCTTACCCATCATGTTTCAGTGAAATATATATAATAAAATAATAATAACCATTGATTCTCGCATTTCTTGTCTATACTGGAATTACCTTTTGACCTTGTATTAGGCTTAAATCGCCCCGGGATACAAAAAGGCTTTTTCCTAAATTTAAGACTAAATTTAGGCCTAGTAGTTATTGCACCACATTTTACAGAAAAAGGGTCAGTTTGAAATATATTTGACTGGAATTAAGTTAAATTAGCCCGGATACAAAAAGGATTATCCTAATTTTAGGCCTGAAGTAGTTTTTTCAACACATTTTACAGAGAGAAGTCAGTTTCGTATCTGTAAGCAGTGCGGGTTGTTGTGTTTTCTCGTGATGGATTGCCAATGTACATAGATAATAATAATAATAATAATAAAGAAAATCCGAATTATTTAAAAAACTTTGAAATATTTTTAGTTAACATCGCGCGAATAATATAAATGTAAGTGAATAATTGTTATTTTAAAATAGAACTAAAAAGATTTAATAAAATAAATGTTAGTTTAGCAGTAAGTCAAAAAGAACATAACGCGACATAGCTTGTGTGAGATGCGGTGCTAGGGGGCTGACCTTACTGATTTATTGCTTTAAGGCACGTAAAATAATATGTTTTAATAAAATTTCATAAAATTTTAGTAAAAGTTATTTTAAAACTTGATAGTTATAAAATTTATAAACAAAAAAGTATAACAGTTAATAATAAATTCTTTGCTCAAAGATAATGATTGATTTATAGAAGTTTTAAGAAACCTTGAAATAATTTTAGTTATATTGAATGAGTAATAAAAATGTACGTGTTTAATTAAAACATAAAATGTTATTTAAAAAAATTATACTTTATTATGTGTAAGTGAGTGGTACGTTAGTAAGTAAATCTCGTGTGTGAGTGAAGCTAATCTGCGTGTTGTAAGTAAATCTGTGTGTGTGTGTGTGTTGTGGTGGTGTGTGTGTTGCTGTGTCGTGTGTTGTGTATAAGTGTAATGTTCATAAGTGTCTATGCTAAATGTAAGGTTCATAAGTTGAATTGTGTATAAGTGTCATATGAATGTGTGTATAAGTGTAAGTGTGTGTGTGTGGGTGTGTGTGTGTGTGTGTGTGTGTGTGTGTGTGTGTGTGTGTTGTGTGTGTGTGTGATGTGTGTGTGTGCCCGCGTGTGTGTATGAGTGTAGATGTAAGTGTCTAAGTGTAAATGTAAGTGGCATAGTGAATGTGTGTGTTTAAGTGTCATAGTGAATGTGTGAATGTTTGTATAAGTGTCATAGTGAATGTTGTGTTCTAAATAATAAGATAATAACAATAGCATGTGAAGTAAAAACACTAAGTTATTAATAATAAAAAATAAATAATAAAAATAATAAAAATAATAAAATAAAATAATAAAAATAATAAAAATAAAATAAAAATAAATAAAAATAATAATAAAATAAATAAAAAGTATTAAAACCAAAATAAAAAAATTTAATGTTAATAAATATATGAGTTAAAACAGTAAAGCAGAAAGTTAAAGCAGTAAAGCAGAAAGTTAAAGCAGTAAAGCAGAAAGTTAAAGCAGTAAAGCAGAAAGTTAAAGCAGTAAAGCAGTAAAACAAAAGCATACTATCCCCCTTGTTGCTATGTAACACCTCTATTGATTTACTGATTTACTGCTTTAAGGTATGTAATGTTAATAAATATATGAGTTAAAGCAGTAAAACATATGAGTTAAAGCAGTAAAACATGAGTTAAAGCAGTAAAGCAGTAAAACAAAAGCATACTAAGCCCTATGTTGCTAGGTCACACCTCTATTGATTTACTGATTTACTGCTTTAAGGTATGTAATGTTAATAACATATATGAGTTAAAGCAGTTTAAAACATATGAGTTAAAGCAGTATAAAACATGAGTTAAAGCAGGAGAAAACATGAGTTAAAGCAGTAAAGCAGTAAAACAAAAGCATACTAATACCCCCTTGGTGTTAGGTCACACCTCTATTGATTTACTGATTTACTGCTTTAGGTATGTAAAAATGTAAAATTTTTATAAAATTTCGTACAATTGTAGTAAAATAAAATGATTATATATCAGACACTCTGGATTTTTTTCTTCTTACATACAATTTTTAAAAATTTATAAATTAAAAAGTATTAAGTAAAAAAATAATGTTAATAAATATATGTGTTAAATAATAGGTCTGTAATGAGTTACAGTTTTAGGTTCGCGAAAATGTTTTTAATAAAAATGTTTAAGTATGAAATAAAATGAATGACTCATAGTATATTTGAAAAGAAATTCTTCTTTGAAATGTTTAAGTATGAAATAAAAATGAATGACTTATAGTATATATATTTTTCATTCCCGCAGGAATATTGCGCCTGCGGGCGGCACGCGGCGGGCCGGGTAACGCGGAAATAATTGCGCCTGCGGGCGCACGCGGCGGCGGGAACGCGGAAAATATTGCGCCTGCGGGCGGGACGTGGCGGGCGGGGACGCGGCGGATTCGGCACCTGCGGATTGCGGGGCTGGTTGTCTTGCGCGCGAGGCGCATTGCGGCGCCCCTTGGTTGTTCCAATTTATGAACGTAGGGAAGACATTAATATAACTCTGTTCTATGAGTAGCGTAGAGATGAGCATCAAAGGTGATTCATCAAAGATGAATCAATCAATATAGATGCGTATCAAAGATGACGTCATCAAAGATGCAGTCATTCAAGATAACCTTCAAAAAGTTGCAGGCATCAATGCTGAGGCATTTATAGTGGCATCAAAGTTGAGGCATCAAAGTTTAGGCATCAAAGTTGAGGCATCAAAATATCGAGTGTGTTAGTGTAAGTGTAAGTGTATCTGTGTGTGGGTGTGCAGTGTAAGGGTATATGTTAATGTAAGTGTCATAGGTGTATAAGTGCATAGTGAATGATGTGTATAAGTGGTCGTAGTGATATGTGTTGTATAGAAGTGTTAGAAAAAGACTAAACTCATAGTAGGAAGCATCCTAGCAACTTGTAATATACACCAATCGAATCCTCATACCTTTTAACATAGGGGTAGACACCATATTAGGGCTATTCTAGGCTCAGGGAGGCTAGAAAAGGCTTGAAAGTGGAACTCAGTTGGCACTATGTGGCACTCACTTGGCACTCATTGGCACTCACTTGCGGCACTCATTGGCACTCACTTGGCACTCACCTGGCACTTATCTAATACTCATAGAACACTAATAGAACATCACTAGATACTTCTTACGGTGTTTGGGAACCAAAGCCTTCAAGTTAGCGTGGGTCAAAATTGACCCATGGATGACCAAAGGTTTGGTCGAAATATTCATGGTCAAAACAAGGTTAGACATCAAAAAAGGGCTAATCCCTAAAGGAAGCACAAAAAATTAAACCGTGGCCGTCAAAATTGACCATGGACGACCAAAGATGGCAGATGGTTTGTACGTGAGTTATAAGTGCGTAAATTTAAGTGTACTATGGGTAAATTGTAAGTTCATAGTGAGTGTGTATAAGTGTCATAAGTGAATTCTGTATAAGTGTAAGTGATGTGTGTTGGTTGTGTGTGTGTGTGACTGTGTGTGTGTTTTTTTTGGGGTTGGGTGGGGGGTTTTTTGTGGTTGTGGTGTTGTTTTTTTAACCGGGGGGGGGGCCCCCCTAACGCGCACTGTGTAGGTGTTTCAAGTTAGGGTAGGTCCATACATGGCGTACAAGTTAGGAACGAAATATGTGACGTGTGGGACACGAGTGGGCAAAAAATTGGCGTGGGCAAAAAAATGACCCATGGTATCTGGCAAGGCCAAGGCCGAAATATCATGGTCAAACAACGTTAAGACATCAAAAACGGGCTAAACGCCCATAAAGGGTGCCCAAAAATTAACCGTGGCAAAAATTGACCCATGGTTCGAAAAAATTAGGGGGGCGTAAAAATAGGGAGGCAATACGTACAACGGTTGCTTACGCAACCGTTTGGCGCGAAAAATTAGGGGGCCAAAAATCAGGGTTGCCGAAAAAAAATTGGGGTTGCCCAAAAATTAGGGTTGCAAAAAATACCGTGGCCAAAAATGACCCATGGAAAGACCAAAGGGGTGGTCGAAAAAATTAGGTTGGGGGTACGTACAACGGTTGCTGACGCCAACCGTTGGCGCAACCCTTCTTCGAAGGGTTGCCAAAAAAATAGCGGTTAGCCATAAAAAATTAGGGTTGCCAAAAAAGTTAGGGTTGCCCAAAATTAGGGCTGCCAAAAAATTACGGTTGCCAAAAAATTTGGGTTCTCAAAAAATTAGGGTTCCCAAAAAATTAGGGTTCTCAAAAAATTAGGGTTGCCGAAAAATACCGTGGGCCAAAAATGACCCATGGAAGACGGAAGGGTTGGTCGAAAAAGGTAAAGGCCCAAAAAAGGTAAAGGCCCAAAAAAGGTCAAGGTCAGGTAAAAAATTTGGGCTCAAAAAAAGGTCAAGCCCAAAAAGGTAAAGGTGAAAAAAGGTCAAGGGCAGGTAAAAATTGGGCTCAAAAAAGGTCAAGGGAAGGTAAAAACACCGTGGGCAAATTTTGCCCACGGTGTCCAATATACCCCTCCTACTACTCGCTAGGAGCGGACTAGCGGACTAGTGGACTAGCGGACTAAAGAGCGGAAGTGCCCACCTCTGTTATTATTATTATTATTATTATTATTATTATTATTATTATTATTATTATTATTATTATTATTATTATTATTATTATTATTATTATTATTATTATTATTATTATATTATTATTATTATTATTATTATTATTATCCAGGTGTGTGGGGAGAAAGAATTTCCACAACCTATATTTTGCGTGTCGTGAAAGTCTAAAACAGCGCTTCCCAACCTTTTTACTCTCACATACCCCTTGATTAAGCTTTTCATGTATTAGTACCCTCTTTGCTCATTCCTCCTCCTACCTGTCCTTTCACGCAAAAAAAATGCGGCTATTTATAAGTGGTTGACTCCAGGAGCGAAAATCAATAATTAATGTATCGTTATTTTAATAATTTTAGGGTAAATACATTAAATTTTTGGGTAACCTAACCTAACCTAACCTAACCTAACCTAACTTAACCTACCTAACCTAACCTAACTTAACCTAAATTAACGGAGTCCACCACTTATAAATGTCCAAAAATGCTTGTTTTTGTTTGATAGTAATGTTCTTAGGGTTAGCTAAATAATCAAAAGACTCAAATTAATGACATATAGCCTATTATTTTTTATTTTACATTTTACAATTTATTTGAGCTTGTTATAATAGTATATACCCTAATATCAAAACAAATAAAGACAGTATTTAAATAATTGTGTTAACCACATATTCGTACTGTATGATTTGAAAGTGCCATAATAATTATAATCTTGAGATACAAGTTCTTTCAAACTGCCTTTAATAAATTTCACGTTTGCGTTCTTTCCGCCATTATCTAACATTATCTCATGTACCCCCATTCAGCCTATGCCAGAGTACCACCTGGGGTACGCGTACCCCAGGTTGGGAAGCGCTGAACTAAAAGGATAGTGGTAGCTGGTTATGAGTCTCGCTACCACTTATTTGCACTCTAGAAATGCTCATGCATGTTCCAGATTTCTGTTTCTTATTTGAGCTTCCTACCCCGAGTTATGGAGAAACAAGGGATATATTATTGATGATGATGATGTGATGATTGATGATGATGATGATGTCGCATGATGATGCATTGATTGATGATGATGATGAGTGGATGATGAATGATGATGACTATGCACGATGACGATGATGATGATGATAATGAATGAGTGATATATATATATATATATATATATATATATAATAATATATATATTATATTATATATATAATATATATATATATTTATATATATATATATATATATATATATTATATATATATATATTATATATATATGACCTTATGAGTTTCATGGTGCAGATAAATGAGGTTTTTATAACTTTTTTTCATATATTGTTAGCATATCATACTAGCAATTAATTAAGATTCTGATGAGAAAGATACGAAATTTGAAAATATTAAAAATTTCATAATAAAGTAAGCAAAAACCCTCATTTTGCATGATAAAGAAACGGGATTTTAGTGCTAATATCTGAAAGAATTTAAGGTAACGTGAAAAAATGTTTGTGTTTAAAATAAGTTAAGTATGATTTTTTTTTTTTCATATAAAGATTCTGTGCATACATAACAAAACATATCATAACCTGAACTTAGAGGGCAGTAAACCGCAACCTAACCTACATGGATCGAAGATGAGGGAAACTCAACCTAACCTATATGGATTGACGATGCAGTAAATTTCGACTTAATCTATATGGATACACTTTACCGTAACAGATTTTCTCTTGTTTTTGGGTAAGATTTTTGCACCACAGAAAATATCCTGAGACGTCGCTCTGTCTCGGGCGCTGCCAAACGTACGATGAGTAAAAAAGTACGATATTATTAAATAATTACTTTTTTTTTATTTAAAATTTTTTGATCCTGCTCATCAGCACTCAAATTTATTGTTAGTATCATATAATAACAATATATGAAAAAAAAGTTAAAAAAATATATATTTATCTGCACCATGAAACCTATAAGGACCTCTCTCTCTCTCTCTCTCTCTCTCTCTCTCTCTCTCTCTCTCTCTATATATATATATATATATATATATATATATATATATATATATATACTATATATATATATATATATATATATATATATATATATATATATAATAATATATATGATTTATGTATATATTTATATATAATTATAGTCTTATATATTTATTTTTTTATAAAGCTCCGTACCGTGCGACGTGTTTCTACTTAGCTCCGTTTGACAAGCTAAAATTTTTGTTATATTGGTGTAGACTTCCGCATTATTGCTAAAAGTTTCCTAGCATTAGAGATCTCCTTTATTACTGTTTGGTTTATGATGACTATTGAATATATATGAGGAAGCCTATGATAATGATGTTCGTAGCTACTTCAATGTCGAAAGTGAACCTAAATTAAATTATGTGATATGATCCGACGAATGGAAAAATTTGGATGACTCCTAAGGTAACCAACCTTTCGTAGAAAGTCTGCTAGTCGGCCAAAACTGATGAAAAGTTATTAGTGTTGGTGATTAATATAAAGGTTTTGTGCATGATTCTGTGACTCAACGTTATATCTGCAATAATTCTCAATTTGTATATGAAGTAATTATCTACTTAGAAACAGTACAAATACAGGAGACAGGTAAAGAAGAAAGAACAGAGTAATCACTCAATTAGGAGGAAAGCGTGAATAAAGGGAACGAAATATAAAGAAACTCTTACAAAACAAAAAAAGAAAAAAATTAAGAAAGCAAAACTTTGATAAGAATTGATAATTTATTCAAGCTCACTTAAAACTAGGTTAAAAATATTCGTCAGTCGAGACCATTTGGGAGGAGTTAAGTGCCGGTGTTGTAAATTTGTGGAAAGGTTTTATGTTCTTACAAAAAGTTTTATGTGTTATTTTTTTTTTTATAATATAAAGTGTATAAATTGCTGTCGAATAACGGAAAGGTTTTAAAAAATTTGAAATTGGTTTTGTAATCTCGGAGATAGTGTATCTATTTTTTAACAAATATTTAAATTTCTTAGTATATGTGGGGGATTTTAAAGAATTTTAAATAATTAAATAAAGTTTTTAATAAATAAATTGAGTAGTGTATGTATTTTTTAACAAACATTTAAATTTTTTAGTATATGTGGGGATTTTAAAGAATTTTAAATAAGTAATTTGGGATTTAATAGATAAATAAGATAGATAAATAGATAAATAGATAAATAGATAAATAGGTGTTAAAAACGCGGTATTATTGTGGCGTATATTTGCCGTGAGCGGGTGGTGGTGGCCTTAGGTGTTGGGAAGTGCCTAGGGGGGGGGGTCCCACAAAGCGTGCAGCCTGAGCGAGTATAGTATATAGGAGAAGGGAAAAGATGGGGAGGAGGGAGGTAATTAGAGTGGGATGTATGAACGTGAGGGGGTAAACGAGGATTTGAAGAGGGAGGAAGTGGGGGTAATGTTTGAAGAAAAAAGGTTGGATGTGCTGGGGATAACTGAAACTAAGTTGAAGGGAAAGAGGGAGGTGGACTTTGGAAAATACAAGGGGGTGATATCAGGGGTGAATGAGAGAGTGAGGGCGAGGGAAGGGGTGGGAATAGTTATGAGGAAAGAGGTGTGGGATAAGGTAAGGGTGTGTAGTCAGGTGAGTTCCAGGATAATGTGGGTGAAAGTGAAATTTGGGGGGGAAATGTGGGTTTTTGTATGCGCATATGCACCAGTGAATGGAGCGAGGGAGGAGGAGAGAGAAAGATTCTGGAGTGAGTTGAGTGAGTGTTGGGGAAGTTTTGGGGTAAATGATAAAATTTGTCTATTGGGAGATTTGAATGCAGGAGTGGGAAGGGAGGGGGTGGGAAGAAATAATAGGACCATTTGGGTTAGGGAGAGAATGTTAAATGAGAAAGTCTGTTTGAGTTTGTGTGCTGAAAGAAGAAGATATGTGCGGCGAATACTTGAGTTCAAAAAAAGGGGAGAATCATAAGTATACTGGAAGAGTGAGATAACGGGGGGAGGGCGGTACTGGATTATGTGTGTGTAAATGGGAAGGATAGAGGCAGATTACTAGATGTAAATGTATTTAGAGGGGCGGGGGGGGATATCGGATCACTATTTGGTGGTTGCTAGGATAAGGGTGGGAGGAGAGGTGATGGTTAGGGATAGGGGAGAAAAGAGGAGAGTAGAAGTGATAAAGGTGGAAAAATTGGAGGAGATAGTGTGTAAGAGGGAGTTTAGGAGAGGTATGGAGGATAGGTGGAGAGACGTGAGAGGGACAGGAATGGGGGAGGTGGAGGGGGAGTGGAGGAGATTTAAAGAGGCAGTATGTGAAGAGGCTAGAAGGGTATGTGGAGTAAAAAGGGTGGGTGCAAGCAGAAGGAAAAGGAGTGAATGGTGGAGTGAGGAGGTGAAGGAAGTGGTGAACAGGAAAAAGGAGGCTTATGTGAAATGGTTGGGAAGTAGGAGAGAGGAAAGCTGGGAGGAATATAGAAGGGTTAGAGTGGAAGCAAAGAGGGCGGTGGAGAGGACGAAGAGAAGAGCAAAAGAGGAATGGTGTAGAAAAGTGACGGAAAATTTTGAATCGGGAAGTAAGATGTTCTGGAAAGAAGTGAATAGAAAAAGGAAGAAGAAGGAGGGGTTAGGAGGGAGAGGATTAAGGGAGGAGATGGGGAGTGGATAGGAGCGGAGAGGAAAGGTTGAGGAGAGGTGGGCGGAGTATTTTATGGATTAATTGAATGAAGCTGGGTGAGTGGAGCGGAGGAGATTTGGCAAGCAGCGTGAGGTTGGGAATGAATGGCGGTGAGGGAGGGAGGATGAAATACAAATGAAGGAAATTATTAGGCCGTGAATAAAGGAAAAAAGCGAAGTCCGCAGGTTTGTTGATTGCGTGTGAGAATGGAAAAATGTAGCAGAAGGGAGCCGTATAGGGTGGAGGAATGAGCTGTATAGTTATTTAAATATATGTTGGAGCAGTGGTAGTACCACAGGATTGTTGAGGATGGTTGTTTGTCCCCCTGTATAAGGGGCGAAGGGGGCATAGGATGGGAATGTGGCAATTATAGAGGTTATGTCTTTTAAGTTTGGGTAGGAAAGTGTATGGGGAGAATACTGATTGAAGAGAGTGAGCAGTTTAACGGAGGGAGAATGGGGGAAGAACAGCGAGAGATTTAGGGGGAAAGAGGTTGTGGCGACCAGTGTTTACACTAAGATGCGTTTTGTGGAGAAAAGTATAGAGAGGAAAGGGAAAGTGTATGGGTGTTTTTTAGATTTAGGAGCAAAACATATGATAGAGTTGAAGAGGGGGATTGTGGAGGGTTTGGCAGGAAAATGGAGTGGCGGGCAATTAGGTAAGGTATTAGGGCCTTTTATAGGAATAGTAGAATGTGTGTGAGAGTGTTAGGAGGGGAGAGCGAGATGTTTGGGGTGTGAGAGGATTGAGGCAGGGGTGTGTAATGTCACCGTGGCTTTTCAATTTGTTTATGGAGAGTGTTTGCAGAGGAATGGTGAGGGAGGGGAGGGGGTGGAATTGACATGAATGGGAATGATAGAAGGGAAGTGAACATGATACTGTTTGCGGACGATACTGCCCTTGTGGCGAAGAACGCGGAAGGGCTGAGTATTTGGTGAGGGAGTTTGAGAGAATGTTTGTGGACCAAAAGGGGCTTTAAATAAACCCAGGTAGAGGAAAGTGTCAGTGTTCGAGGAGGAGGGAAAGAGATGAGAGGAGGGGTCAGAGAGTTA
>JABUQX010041314.1:0-2500 GCA_015478945.1 Trachelipus rathkii | reverse complement strand
GAGCGGAGCGGAGTTTGTGATGGCGGAGTCAGATTGGAATTCTGCTCCAGTTACATATTGAGTCAATTGAGACATGTTATATTATAGTATATTATATATATATATAATATATATATATAATATATTATTATTTATTATATTTTATATATATATATTATATATATATATATATAGTATATATATATATATAATGTTTTCAAAAGAACTAGATTCCCGAATTTTTGGGTTTTCGCACCCCAAATGAGTTTTCGAGGACGCCCTTGAGTGATCCTCAGCTGGAAAAAAAAAGAAAATTACAGAGTACAGGGCAGAGAAAAGATGAAGGAAGGAAATAGAAGTTTCGTAAGATAGAACAAATGAATCATTGGAGTTATCGGTATCGGCACCTGTGCAGGATCGGTGCGGTGCCGAATTAGTAAATATGTGCTTGTCACCATAATATTAGTGTGTTTATATACGTTTTTAGTGATGTAGAATATGAATAACATAGTTTCATTACACTCAAAGATGTCTAGGGACCCCAATTGAGATGGGAGCCGAACCCAAAATGTTGGTTTTACCTTTTTAAATGAATTTTAAAAAGGAATAATAAGTTAATAAATACACAGGTAGACTACGCTCTATCAACAGCCCATGTTGCATAAATATATGTAGCAGCAGCCCTATGTTGTACAAATATATATACAACTTAACACAGGAGAATTAAGTGGTTCTCTCTTAGCCATACACAATGGTATACATATGTTATACAACTGAGATATTCAATCAAAACTTGCATTCGACTTGTTTAATGTATGATATATCAAGGTCCTATATAAGGTATGTGTATGTGTTTGCCTGTGTAATGATGTATGCTGTGTATGCTGTAATGTTTATTTAGAGGTCGTATACACATAGTAGTATTACATTTTATTTCAAACTGAGTATTTTATTTATAGAAAAGCTGTTTCATTCCAAAGTTAAAGTTAAAGTTAGAGGTTAAAAGTGAAAGGTAGAGATTAGTTTAAGTTTTACACTTATCTATCAAGATAAAGATAAGATTATATTTTTCATGTATTAAATACAATGTTTTTTTTTTTTTTTTTTAGAAAAGATTTTTTTTTTTTGAAAAAAATTTTGTTTTCGAAAAACATTTTCTTTTTATGAAAACATTTTCACTTTTGAAAGACATTTTTAAAAAACATTGTTTCTAGAAAAAAGTTGTTAAATTTCCACGAAAAACATGATTTTAGGGACCATAAAGCAATAAAGCAGTAAAACACTACAGCAAACAGCCTCCAGGGGCCCCCCCCCCCCCCCCCCCCCCCCCCTTTACTGCTTTACTGCTTTACCATACATACTATTAATAAAAATATATGTCACTACCTATTTTTCTGTTCAATCATATACATTTGTATTTCACATTACCCTTTTTCTAAAACTTTTTAAAACAAACTTAGACTTAAATAAATATATTTTAATTTATAACATAAGAGATATGGTGTTATATTTTTTATATATATATATATATATATATATATATATATATATATATATATATATATATATATATATATATATATATATATATATATATATATATATATATTTACTATATAAACAGCTAACATTAACAAATTTTTCCATACTTAAACACAGTAAGTAAACTAACATGCATACAACAACGTAACATTATTTCACATTTTTTATGCATGTCTTTAACATATCAATTAATTTTTACTTAACATAGTAATATTTTAACAAGATTTATCGTATCCTACCTAAATAATTGTCAGAAAAAGAATAATCTGAGCACTGCCACCACACAGACACACACACACACACACACACACACAACAACACACACACACACACAAACAGAGGTCCACCACAAAACACACACACACACACATACACAAATACCATAGAGGAATAATTTGGGCAAAACGTAAATAAAGTTTTCACTCTAATAAGCAAACATAGCATCCCTTAAATAAGATATATATTGTACACGGCAAACCTAACATACTTTAAACACGAATAAACAGGCTAACATTAACAAATTTCCTTACTTAACAGAAGTAACCAAAATAGCATACAAAAACGTAACCTATTCACACTTTTTTCATGCATGTCTTTAACATATCAATGTAATTTTTACATTAACATAGTAATATTTTAACAAAAATTTAACGTATCCTAACCTAACTATTGTGATGAACTAAGATAACACAACACAACACAACACACACACACACACACCACACACATACACACGACACACACACTCACACATTGCCTGTGCACACACACCCCAACAACGATATATGTTAACGTACACAATGTTTTTACATAGATAAAACAAACATGAAACTTGAACTAAGAATATAATATACAACGACAAAAATGAACATACTTAAACACGAATAACTGTTTACATTAGCGAAGACTCATACTTACATCAGAAAAGCTAACTACATACAAACGTAACCTATTCACACTTTTTAAGCATATCTGTAAC
>JABUQX010041313.1:0-22586 GCA_015478945.1 Trachelipus rathkii | reverse complement strand
CTTTATTTATATATATTATATATATAATATAATAACTATATTATATTAGTATAATATATTATATATTAATATATTTATATATATATAATATATAATAATATTAGATATTTATATATATAATATATTAAATAATTATAAAAATACTATTATTTTTTTGGTGATTTAATATTTTAGAAACGCATATCGAACTGGAAAATGTGAAATTCACTTAACAAAATGCAATCAGAAAATGCTTTCTCAGACACAAGATTTGCAAAGACCGCAACGCTTAATTAAGTCGACTCCGGACTTTCCTCTGTATCTATATAATTAAGGAGTTCTGCAAACGAAATCCAAGATTATCCCTAAATCTCTTCTACTTTTAGCTTGTTCGTAGTACTATTAATTTATTTGGCCTTCTTGTTGATCCGTATTTGCTTAAATATGCAATGTCTTGTGTGTTACAAAGGAGTGTGTATATAGTAATTGGTATTCATAGTCAAGGGAGTGATTTATATTAATATATATATATATATATAATTTATATATATTTATATATCTATATTATATATATATATATATATAAAAAATATATTTAATAATTATTAATATATATATTATATATATATATTATATATTATATAAATATATATATATGATAATATCGGTTATTATATATATATATATATAGTATAGATATTATTTATATATATATATATATATATATATTATAATATATAGTATATATATATATTATATATAGTATTATATATAATATATATGTCTTGTTTCACATGGTTTAATTTTGATGTTTTTTTAATTTTTAATTAAAATAAGTTTAGATGTAACTTAGGTTAACATATAGTTTTTCTCTAATTTAATATAATATAATATATATTATAAGATATATATATATATTATTTATTTTATTTTATAATATTTTATATTATATCATTTATATGAAGTTTCTTTAGTTTTTCATAAACTTTGTGTGTGTATGATTGTGTTTTAATTTGTAGATAGATATCTTGAGTTTTAAGTGAGGGTTCTTGAATCGGAATCAGGACGTTTTAAGCCTTTTTCGGAATGGATGCGTTTTCGTTATCGTTATGTATGTTTCAAAAGTCAAGCTTATAAATAGTTGATGTCGAAACTAGGAAAATCAAAATAACCGGAATTGGAACCAGTGCCAGTGCCGGATTAACTCACAACTGGTCCCCACTGACCCTTCCCCCCCCCCCAACACTTGGTTTAAATAAAATTGGAAGTGTAAATAACTAAAAATTGAAATCAAACTTGACCTTTTATAGCGTGCATTTGCTTCCTTTATATAAACCGGCTCAATAAAAAGTCCTGTTGAATAGTTTTAATGAAATAATACTCTTTAAAGATATTTATATCATGTTATTTTAAGATTTAATCTTTAGTTATTAAAATTCTGCCAAATAAGTAACTAAGGAAGAGATGTATCTTTTACCATATCATTATAATTAGAGTTTATTTGACCTCATTTAATGCAGAAAGAGATTTTATACCTAATATAATATATATTATATATTAATATATTATTATAATTATATATATATATATATATATTATTTAGATGCAAAAGTATATATAGGGAAGGAATTATTTTCATAGAAAATTCATGGAAACTTTCTCAAAGTTGAGACTTTGCAATACCAACTTCAGATTATATATGGAAGATTTGGTTTTAAATACCTTAATTAAAATCCGTTCCAAAAGTTGGGACATTCTTTTCTTATATATAAGTTATATATATATAATAATATAAGTAATAATATTTTATATAGGTATTAAAATATGTTAGGGGACTGTATTAAATATTCTTTAGATATAAATAATATTAGTAAATTGGCACTTTAATCGTGATTTATTTGTATTTTTCAAAAGACCAACCAATGAGTGGGTTTACCCTTCCTTAATCTTGGCATATCAAAGAGGGTAAGGGTTCAACCATCAGGGACTTTTGAAATTTATACTTATATATATATATATATTATTATATTATATATATAATTATTAATAATATTAGTACACTGCTTAATGAAATTTAATATTTAATTTGATATTACTAATATTAATATTATATATAATAATTATTAATAAATAGATAGATATAATAATTTGGTGAGAGAGGTTAAAATAGAGGGTCAATAGGTTTGCTGATGATTTATAATTTGCTTACTTTTGTGGGAATCCGAGGATTTCACTAAGTTCAATTTGACTTAAAAGAACTTCTTGGTTGGGCTGATTGTGGCAAATTAATTTTAATAGCAAAAAGGTGTAAGACAAATCAAATATGATTTTTAATTATGGCATGATAGGAAATGGCTGGAATCTTTTGATAAGGAATAAGATTTGAATGTGTTTATTAATTGCAATTTGATTTTGTCGAAACATTTTTTTAAAATTTTGAAATAAAGATAAAAAAATGTTAGGAATTATTAACCATAATGTTGCATAAACTAAAAGTAAGGAAATAATGATCAAACCTTATAGCAACAATTCTGTTAGATCGTTAATTGAAAACTGTGCCTTAGTTTTCTTGTTAAAAAGTATAGTGAAATGTTTGAGTGATTGCAACATAGGATCTTAAGAATGAATTGTGTGTTTTTAATTAAGCAAGGTTTTGAGATGAGATTGAAGGTAATGGGATTGTTTCCTATTGAAAAGAAAATCCTTTTTTTTTAGGTCTATAAAATCTTTCATTTCCCACGTCTATTGAGGAGAGTAAATTGTTCATACAAGACAACGATAGGAAAACTAGAGGTTCGCAGTAGGTAAATGAAAAGTTAAGAGTATTTAATGTTGGGATTAGTTTGCTTCGAATGTGAAGGTACTAGTTAGTTCGTTGGCACTTTGTATCTTTTAAAAAGAACTGTGCGAGAATTGGGTATATTAACTGATTTTCTTCTTACTAATGTAGTTTATTCACAGACTTTAGTTACAATGGATGCGCATGCTATGAGCAACAAGGATGATATGTAATAGCCTCAACAGCGTCCCACCACGCACAAAAGAAAAAAACAGAACCTTATATAGTTTGAGTTTGCATGGACAGTACAATTTACAATTTTACCAGCCAGATTGCCAAGGATCAACTTTTACTTATATAAATATATTATATTATATTAAATATTATAATTAATATATATTATATATATATATATATAATATAAACAAACATAAAATGTATGGAATTAATAGAAATAATGTATGTAATAATAAATATATATAATTAATATGCATTTTTATTATTTATATCTATTTATATCTATATACTAATGATATATATAAATTTTTGTATATAATAATAGTTATAGAATATATTATATAATATAAATATATAATAATATGATATTATATATCAATATACTATATATTTAAATATATACATTTTAGGTATAATATATATATATATAAAGAAGTATTAGTTTTATTCTTATTAATGCAAATTTGTCTCAATAATGTAACTGAAAAACTATTTTAGGATTTTTTTGTGGTCACTATAAAGCACGTCTTAAACATTGGCGATAAAAAGCGACAAGCAAAAACGTTTTCTAAAGATAAAATATGTCTTGTTGAAAAAAGGGAAGTGTGATTGTTATCACACCAAATGATCGTTTACACCCTTTATTTTATATTGTATTTTGGTCTCTTGTTTAGGAAAAATGCTTTATATTTAAATTTTAATTATAAACTTATACCTTTATATATAAAAAATGATTTTACTAATGTCAATATACTAGTTCGACTTCAGAAGGTTATATACGAGGGTTACAACAGTATTATTGCCAGTGTCGATGTTAAATTGTAACGAAATAATTTACTGTTAAATCTTCAACTACAAAACTACATTTAGTATCTAAATTCATTTGAAAGCTATCTTTGAAAGAAAAACTTTAATAAAAACAACCTTATAATAAATGTGGTTTGCTTACAAGAAGCTGATGTTAAAAATAAGATCCTAAAACAATACAAAAATATATTAATAATATAATATATAATATTTAATATGGAATTATATGAAAATGAATAGGTTAATAACGTTAAAAGTTAAATTTTGGAGATTTCTGTTTTTCATTATATTGATTAGCGCATTATATATTATTATATATGATATATTAGTATATATATTATTATTATAATGCTTATCTTTTAAATAATGAGAGAATATAGGGTATAATAATTTTTATATATCATACTTGCAAATATATATATTAGATTATATATATGTGTGCTGATTCGACACGTGTCGTTTGTGTGGAAGCAATGGAAGTAAGAGGGGATTGCGAAAAGAGTGGGTCAGAAGGGAAATGTGAAATGACGTCACTGGAAAGAAGATCGAATCATGGAGTGAGCTCAAGAAGTGGCTCGCCATTTTTTTTTTTCAGAGAGAGATATCGGTATTTAACCGTGTTACTTTAACTATTTAAAGAAAATATTTTTAGTTTTTTTCTATACTTTAATCTGCATTGAACTTTTAGTTATTTAATTTATTCTTATGAATAATTACAAATTTTACTTTATTTTTTCCCGGTGTTTTGGAATAGGTTAATACAATATAAAAGAAGAAGAAATTTAAATATTAAGTTGAGGAGGGGATGATTTAGTTTATCTTGAAACAGGGTTCGATCTATGAGAAAATGTTCAAAAATTCTCTTCCTCTTAGGATGACAAAGGGCTGAAACCCACTGTTCTACAATATTGTTCTATTTATTATTATTATCATATTGCAAATTAAATGAATATATACCGGATTAAGTTGGTAGATTATGTAAATAATATACCAAATATATTATTAGTATTACTATTAATGTCATACAACATATTAATTAAAAATATACTGAATATAAATTGTGGTATTTTATATTCGTAACATATCAAACATAGTATTAATATAAAATAATATTAATATGTTATATCAAATTATCCAAAAAATTTGAGTTTATACATTATGCTAATAATATGTCAATATATCATTGATATTATATCATTATCAGTGTATTCACTTGCTTTAAAGTTATATTTAATTGGATTAACTCCTACATCTTAAGACATCAATATTATAAATAGATCCGAGTTAGTAGAGTCGACGAGGTAAAATATTAAAGGATTCTTTAGGTTGGGAAAAGGTCTTTAGGTAAGGCTAGATTTTATCAAAGGAAAATCGCTGAGTTTGTAGTTATTAATAGATTGCACTGTTATTAACTTGGTCGTATGTATTTTGCGTCTGTTGTTATAATTATTTAAATATGATGTTTAATTAATATTAAAAATTTAATTAAACAAAAACAATTATATTTATAAATATATAATATATATATATATTAGTTTATATATAATATATATTATATTAAAATATATAATAAATATATTATTATATATATATATTATATTATATATAATATATAATATATTCAAATTATATATAGAATAACTGTGTTAAAACGAATTTTACGAACAAAGAATGGGGAAATATTCGTGTTGCACCGGGTGAGAGCAGTAATCGAGTGGCCAAGTCGCCTCGATATTATTTGATTTCACTAATATATTAATATAATATAGTATATAACAATATGTTATATATATATAGAATATATTATATATATTATATTATAGTATTCTTAGTTAGATGATACTATAAGCTTAAAATTATATATAAATTTCTAAATTTTGAAGGCTTTCCGCCCTTAAAGGGTAGTTAACGTATATATTCGACAGAACAATGTAGTATAGAATTCTATTATATTATTCGAACTATATTTCATTCAAAATAGGCGACGTAAAAGGTCTTCAAACTAACAGGGCTATTTCTATATATTTTTTTTTACTGAATCATATTTGAGTAATAACTACTTATAGGACACAGACATGTTAAAACTCTAAAATGTCCTACTAATTGTGAATGCCGGCCAATTTTTAATAAGCAGGCAATAAAAGTACTTGAACGTAAAATGTAAGCCTACCCTGCAGATAGGATTGATATAAACAGAAGCTAGTAGAATATTAGGTGGCATTATGCACCTGAAGCAAAGGTAGTATTTTAATGATATGGGGTGAACATTGTGTGATAAGAAGATTATAAAATAGAGAAAAGTTCCTCACTCTATACTGGCTGGGTATCAATTCAAATAGGGTTATTACAATGTTATTTATTAATTTCTAGTGAAAAAAATCATTTATGTTTTCATGTTAAATTGTTTTCAGATAACTAATTTTATTTAATTATGTATTATTATTTTATTTTATTTGATATTTTTATTTATTTTAGTTATTTTATTTTATTATTATTATTATCATTAATTTTATTATTTTATGTTACATAAAGAGTTAGCCCGCATGATATTCCGAAATAAGATTGATACAGAAATACTGTAACATATTGGAATCAGACGTATGAATTGATGGAAATGAAAAAAAATTTTACTTTTTTTTTTAATTTTTTTTTTTATATCAAACACGATTAGGTACAAGAACTAGATACATGTCAAAAATCTGTTAGAAATCAGGCGATGATATGTTTTGAAAAAGAGATTTATTTTTTTTTAACTAAAGAGTTACCCGCAGGGGTACCGCAAAGATGCAAGGTCCGGGGTCTCTCCCAGGCCTCCTGTGGAGAACGAGAGGTGTGGACTATTATAAACCCCGGGGGGGTTATCCGGTGCACACCGCATCGTTATTGGGGATAACTTATGGGTTGTGCAGGGGGTTCCTCGCCCCTCATAGGCGGTAATGGAAAGAACGTGAGGTGTCGTCCTTACACACAAATGTAACATCGACGTACGGCTCGTGGAGCCCGTGGTAAAAAAAAATATTTATACAAGTTGATATATACTCATTATAGTTTTTAGTATAAGTTCTGTTACTTATCGTGGTTTTGGAGATTTAAAAAAATAAAAAAAAATTTTTTTTATTCCATTTTCATTCGCACTAATCAAATTTATGACCTAGTTCCAAAATATCTTGATGTAATTATAAGTGTTTTGTACGGGAATTCCTGACGGGTAATTCTTTAGTTTGGCATTATTATTATGAATTTATTAATTATATTATTATTGATTTATAATTATTAATTAGTTATTATTATTTTTTAGTTATTTATTATAATTGATTTTATTGTATAAATTTGATAAATAAATTCATATTTTGAAAGAATTTTCTTTTTTAATTATGAAGCAATATAATTTATAAATCAAATTTAGGCCGCAGAGCAAATAATAGGACCTCACATTGTTATTCTTAGCTTGACTCAACAAATTGTATGCAGGTAGTCGAAATTTCGTAAAAGTACCCAAATTATCATTGCTTAATTGCGCTTAAAAATATGTAACCATTCATGAGAAGTAGTTGCTAAAAACACTGTAGGGTTCGCATAGGTTTCGGAGATATTTCGATATGATGAGTATTTATCTAATTCCTTTTAATGGAGTTAGTGCCCTATCTTATATATATATAATATATAAGATATTATATATACTATATATATTAATATTAATTATATAGTATATATTATATATATTATTGATAATATTATATATCCTATAAATAAAATTGCGCTAGTTTTTTTTCGATTTTAACCGATTTAACTATACAAGTCCGTAAATAAGGCAAGTGATCCATGTAAAATATAGAATAGTTTGTCCATTAGATGATTAATGAAAATAGTTGAGTTTATAGTCGAAGTCCTTGTATTAATCGTGATTCAAGTATGGTATGTAATTATTTATTACTGGTTTTAATTCGGGGAATTATCCAAATTGTTCGACAGGAAAATCGTGACAGGCAATGTTCACACTTCAAGAAAAAATTCGCATTACAGCCTACACGGGTCATTAGATTAGTTAGTGTAAGGTTATGTTAGGTTAAGTTAGGGTTAGGTTAAGGTAAACTATTTTAGGTTAAGTTTGAGTTAGGTTACGTTAAGTTTTTGTTTGATTTGATTAAGCGACCTTAATACATGATTTTTTTTTTTTAACAAATTTCGACCATTTGACTAGTGTCTATCTTTCTTATGTCGGACATTTGGACTAAGAGCCTTCCTCTAGTTCTACTTTTATAACTAATAGAGCTATTACAATAATTTTTTATTGGTTTAAGATAAGAAGTGTATTTCTTTTAGCGAATAATCTCTACTGTTCAATATATATCTGTTTGCTGGATACAAATAAAGTAACGATACTATATTTAATTTATAGATATAATATTTATATATACTATATATCTATATTATATATATATATATATTATATATTAATATATTTATAGTAAATATATTTAGTGGTTATATATTAATTATATATTAGTTATATATTATTTATTGAGTTGTAAAATTTTTAGTTGTGTTTTAGTATCATATGGGCGGTTTCCAAGACTGAAAATTTTGATTTTATAGTGCTATTTATATATTATATATATATATTATTATATTAATTATATTATATATATATAATATTAATATATTATTAATAATACATATATAAAATATAATATATAAATAGTACTTGAAACAATATATCTAAATATATAATATATAATATTAAATATTATTATATATTTATTATATATATTATATATATATAATATTATATTATATATAATATATATTATATATTATTTATATATATATATTATATATATAATATTTATATATATTTTAGGCAAGCAATATTGATATGAGAAGATCTAAAAGGTTTAATTTGTATTTTTGATTAATAGCATAAAGATAATGGGAAAAAAACTGCAAACTTGTTATAAACTTTTACGTTGTTATGTTGGTCAAACTTTTTAATAAATTATACGAATTCAGCACTTTAGTTTTAAGTACTATTTAATACTTTTTAGTAGAAATAATTTTCTTTTCTATATTCTTATCATCGTGTACAAATTATTGACAGTAAACCCTAGCGATAAATGAGGTTGTTTGTTATTATCAAAAGGTATAATATTACCGATTTTTTTGCCTTTTTTAACTGATTAGTATGTTATTATTTTATTCACATTATTTATTAATTCATGTTTATATATTATTATTGATTATTATTATTTATATATGATTATTATTAGTATTCTTTTTTATTTTTTTATTTTTTACATAACTTGCGGATCAGGTCGGTGTATAGTTGTAGATAGTAGACCTATAGTTGCACTTCACATAGATCTTCGTAGCCGTGGCCTTTTACAGGAATGCCACTAGACTTTTTTTAGTGCCTTACTAAGTGAGTATAATTACATCATACCATACAACAGAAGTACCTTTGGCTATGCAGTTCCGGTTTAGCATCTAAGACCTCATTGATTTTTCCTTTCCGTGATTGACCTGGTTACCACCTTTGGGCTAAATTTTAGCACTGAATATTTCTTCTAGACGTGTCCAACATTGCATACTGTGAATTTAGCTGTCTTTAATCACAAGAATCTTTCTAGTGCTGCAACATTGTCTTATCCTCTATATTTCTATATCACGTTTAGGTCTTTATTTCCCCAATAACCATAATTTAATGCCAGTTTTACATATTAAAACAGTTGGTAGAACAATTAATGGATTAACCAGCTTTAAAACAATTTATGTTTAATAATAAGTTAATTACCTTTTTATATTTTCTCCAAAGACTATACTTAACTGCTTCACCCTCTCATTCCGCATTGGTCAAGTTCTTTAATCAATCCCTGCCGATGTTAACTGATTCCAACTTCATGAATACCTAAGACTTTAGCTGCGGTCTGGTATATATTTTTCCATTCTCTTTTTAATGTATCAGCCTAGATTGACATTTGTTTTCTTTGAAGTTTGCACAACTTTCATAACTTCATGTATGTATATGAGCGATGAAGTATAATATTTACGTGCCTATTCAAGCTGTGTCGTAATCATTCAAAGCATAAACAAAATCGCGAGGTCACTACTCTTTACCTTGATCTCTCAGCACCAAACGTCATGTGAAGAAGTATGTGTGCTGATGTATAGTCAAAACGAGATAGATACACTCAATAATAATATATGAATAGAATACAGACATCTGCGGCAATATACACGATGTGCCGAGTAAAATTCCAACGAGGGTTTTTTGGAATAAATAATTAATTAAAGTTAGATAAAACTAGTTCGGGATAGTAATGATAATAATGAAAAATATATAATTAATCAAATATATAATAAAATAATAATAATTTTATGGTGTTGGGTTTTAATGAAATTAAAGTGAATAATCGAGATAAATAATATATTTTAAAAAAAAACTATAATGATACATTTCAAAATGTTTATGATTCGATAATACATTATATATTTAATGAAAACGGAATTAAAATGTTAAAAACTTTTTCTACCAGTTTCCGATAAATTTTAGATATAGATATAATTTTATAAAATATAAAATCACACGTGTATTTAATTGATGTTAAAAACGAGGAATTAATGGTATTGATAAATAAATATTAACTCCATAACTACCACTGATATCTTCATGTCCATACTAACCATATATAATGTTGCAGTATATTGCGATAGATTATTCATATATTAATGCTTATTCACTTCTAAGGATTTTTTTATCAGACAGTCTTAAACATATCTATTTAATTAAGGATGTATCCCTTACTAGATTACAAATTTAGTCACGGAGACGCACTTGCCACTCTACAACTTCACACTTGGTAAGGTAACTGTCTAGACTATGTGCTAACTCAATGAGTATAGTATCATATTGATGCTATCAACCCACCTAAAGAAGTAGGGCATGTTTTAAAGCTGGACCCGAGAGTGTGATCCTTATAAATTGGTATTTTTTTATCATGATAATACAAAAAAAAAAAATCAGTCTTTTTTTATTATTAAATTGAACCTTTATTTTCTTTTATATTATTTATATAGAATAAAAAACATTTTTAGCCTGCCTTTATCAGAACTTTCTATTCATTTATATCTGTTCAGTGTTCAAAACATGAGGTTTTTAACAGATTATTCGGATTGTGAAATTGAAGTGTAGTGGTATATTTTTACATAAGCCTCAAAGATCTTTATTTTAAGTTTTATTGTTTGTTTGTTATTTTTTCGTTACCATTAGTTAAGTATTAGTGGAATTCTATAACAGTTTTTTATGTGAAACGTAGGACAGTGACGCGGCAACCATATGAAAAATGGTTCAGAAATAACATTTTTTAAAAAATAACGACTTGTGTGCATCGATATGTAATAAAAAAAAACATCGATAACAAGCACAAGCATAGCAGAGTAATTTTCCATCCCTCACTAACGCTTCTTTCTTTTCAATTATAGTCAATACATCCTTTTCCATCAAGGAGCAACACAAAAATATCTCCGATTCGTTTACTGAGGGATTTCTCTGCGAATATTTTCTAAAGGTGACTTTGATTTACAACAATCGCTTGCCCCATAAAACGGATCGAATCTGACCTGTTTTCAAATTTCGCAGCGGTGAACCCCTCGCCCAGGACGGCCCCAAAACCGGGGATGAGACGAAGAGATTAAGGAATCCTTATTTTACTAGCTCCTTTCGGTAACCACATGACAGAGATGGTACTTAGATATGATAATAAATGTACACTGGGATATATGTCTATATATAGTATATTATTACTCATTATATTACAATATACTATGATAGTATATAGTCTGTATATTATTTTATATTTACTATTATAGAGAAATCTGTATTATATATTAACTAAATATAGTATTATGATATATATATAATAACCTATATATACTTTACTTATATTATATATATATTCAGGGGCGTATATTAGGAGGCCGGTAGAGTTCTCCAATATTTTTTTAGGGTTAAAATAGTGCTTACTTGTAAAGATACTAATATTAAATTTTTATAAAGTAAAAAGAAATGTTCTGATTCATAATAAAAGAAAAACGAACACAATAATATAGCTATATAAATAATTGAATTCATTTAGAAAATTCTCGCTCTACTCTGATCTTAGGAGTAAAATTTTATTTAACGGGCGAACGAATTGACGTATTTTTTACGTCAATTTAAGGGAGCGGGTAGTCTGTCTACTTAATAATCCCCGATAAATATGATATATATCGAAATCTTTCGTTTCTTCCAGTAAATATGTGACGAAATATTGGCTTTGCAATTTTTGAAATTTTGTATCGAATGTGTCTGATTGTCTGTATTGATATTATTTTTATATAACTTTATCTTTAATAGAAAAATTATAACATTAAATTAAGTGAAATACTGCATAATGGAGTAAGTGTAACTTTTCTATTAAGAAAAACGCTTTAAAAGATTATCTATAAAACGACAGTTATTTTAAAAAATGATAGGCCTAAGATCTTACCCAACTAAATGTAAATAAATTAGTATTAGGTAAATACTGTTTAGGCAAAACGATGTAGAAAAAAATTTACGCTTTGTGATTATTAAAATATGTTGTCGAAGAAATATATTATATAATATTATATATATATATTATATTAATATATATATATATATAATATATATATACTTATATATATTATTATATATTATATATATTATAGGATATATATATATCTATATACTTATATATAGATATATATATATTTACATACAATATACATATAATATATATATATTATTAACTACTACTATTATATTTTATATATTTTTTTTAATTATATATATTTATATTATTATATATATTATTATTATATATATTATATATATATATATATTATATATATTAAATATTATATATTATAAACCTCTGCCTACCAAGTGTATTTCAGGTACGCACTGATTATTATATATATTATATTATATATATATATATATATATTTAATATATATATATATATATATTATATATATATATATATATTATAATATATTATATATAATTAATATATTATATATAGGCAAATTTGTAGAAACTAATGTGACTACAACCTAACCTAAACTTACTTAACCTAACCTAACTTACTAAATAAATTTACATTTATACCGTTGTGGCTCAGGGAACTTAGGAGGTTATGAACTAGCGTAGCTGTGAGGTGGTTGATATATCCTATAGTTACAGTACAGGTTTCTCAAATTTGCCATATAATATATATAATTATATATATATATATATATATATAATATTTATATACATATATATTATAATTTATATATATTATTATTTAATTATGCTCAATGTAGTATTTTTCTTTTATTTTCTGCATTTGTTTTTATGTGTTGTTCTGAGCTGAATATCCAAGGGTACGCTTACGAGATGTATTAACAGTTTGGCGCCGCCCAGATTTATCGGCATATGAAGATCTAGCGGAGATATGTCAGAGAATCAGCCTGTGTATAAAAGCACAAGCTAGTTGATTTAAGCCAATATGAAAACAAAACAATTAAACTTTAGAAAAATATATATATGTTGTATGTATTTTTAATCATATTATCGATTGATGTATTTTTTTCAGGTTTTCTACTAAAACCCTTAAAAAAGTCGTCTGGCAAATATAATGGTTCATATTTTTATTTCGACCAAGATTTAGGGGGGCATGTGCCCCTGCACCCACTGCATCCCTGGCCTACGCCTTTATACTGATATTATATTATATATATATTATATATTATATATTATTATATATATATATATTATATTATTTATATTTACTTATATATATATTATATATATATTATTATATATCATATATGCGCGTTTGTGTCTTGATGTGTTGACTGTCTAAACAAACTACATAACTTATCAATTGAAAACCGTTTGTTTGCAAGCGTCTTTTTGCCTTCATTCTTTCTTTTGATCTTAGACTTAAAGCAAAAGCTCGCTTTTCAGAACAAATTTTTCAAAATGGCGCTAAATTTATATATGTGACAAATTTTGTTGCTTATTTTTTTTTCCTTCAATGTGAGGATAAGAAGGTGGGGGGAGACCGTCCAGTGCCTTTTTATGCCTCTATCTTAGTGGAAAAGGGGGTGAGGGGGTAAAGGGCAATGTGAATGTTCGTTTAGTGCCTTTTTTTTTTCCTTTTTCATGTTTTGAAAAGATTGGCAAAGCAACCGGTTGGTTAGTTCATCGAAAAAATCAGACGTTAAATTTTGTGCAAAAAGAATTTTTTTTTTTAAACCTTCTCAGAGGGGAAAAATGTCGGATATTAAGTTGACTTTTCGAAGGAGAATTTTACGTTTAGGAAAATTAGGCGGATGAGATGATTGCAATGGGGGGTGGAGGTGGGGGTGAGGGACTCTGCAAATGGAGGTTTTCTTTTTATTTCCGAATTCATCTTTCCTTTATTGCAGTTATCTTCCTTTTTTTTATATATGCGTGTTCTTATCTCTCTTTTGTTGCTGCAAATTTAAGCAAAGGGAGCGCAGTCACACACACATGCATAAGTAGTTATGGATCTTATTTGGTTACATGGTTCTATAATAAATTTATCCACCCCCCTTTTAGGAGAGTTAGGAGACGTCGTGTCCCCTGAAACTTAGTTAACCCATCTTTTGATGACTTGTAAACTCGTGCTAGACGGTTGAGTGAAGCGGCACTCTATATATATATATTATATATATAATATATATTACTATTATATATATATACTTTAATTATAAAAAACTAAATTATATAATATATATATTGTATAAGTAATTATCTAATTTATCATATATTTTTATTTTTTATTTTTTGTTTTTTTTTACATTTATTTTTTTAGATCCATCCTTCTGAAAAGGATTATTAGTTAATTTACCCTTTTTATCAATACAAGGTTTTTATTTAATTTTATAGATTTTAATTTTAGCATATTAGGTACTTTTACATTTAGGTTATGTTTTAACATTTGTTTAAGTTATTTTGTTGTCTGAGTGTGTGTGGGTATTGTGTGTGTGCAGATTTAATGTGTTTTAGTTTGTATGTAGATTGTGTAGTTTAACTTTTAATTCGCAAATCATTTTCTGTAAAATGATTTTTGAGTTGTAAATTTCCGAAAGTTTTTTATGCAATTTATTTATAATTTGAATTTTAAGATATTACTTTCATTCGAACTCGTTGTGCGATCATTTTTAGCACGATTTCTCGTTTTATTTTGTCTGTCTTTGGTTTTGTTTTTATTTGTTGTGTGCGATCTGGGGGGTGTGTAGATGGGCAGGTTGTAGGTGCGGGAATTTTCTGATTGACTCACCAAATCGCGGATTAAGCTCACTCTGCTTCCGTGGAACACCACCTTTAACTCTAACCTATTTTTCCTATGCATAAATTTAGATATGTATTTACCTGACTCGTTTAAGTATCACACAATTATTGCATATAATTTCCAGTCATAAAGAAGAGTGGAGTATGTGCCTATAGTTACATAAACCACTCACTGTAACGTCTACGTGATATATCGGAATGTCTCAAATATTACCGATGTATCTATGGCTTAAATCTTCTATCCTCTGGTCTATAGCATAATCTTTGCTTCTTCTTCACTGAGCTTCTCTACGAACAGGGTTATTTTCATCGCCTTTTTTGATATTCTACTTTACGAGACTGTTATTCTCACATCCAATTTGAGTCTCTATTTAGGGGATTCAATTACATACGAATGGTTGGGTCCTTATACATACCGAATATATTAGGTGGAGAAGGAGGCCGAATACATCAGATTCATCAACGATCTGGAAACTAATTAAGAACACCACACTTCGGATCGTCCAACCAATGACTTGAAACACTGTCTGTGGTTTCAACCCTAGTCCGTTCATTTTTAAATACATCCACCTTTCGTCCTTCGGGTTAAATCTGACCACAACCTGACTATATAAATCTAATTTGAATAATTTCTTCCAAATCGTTAAACTTCGTTTTTTTGCACTATTGATCGGGCGATTGGGGGGCTTGCGTTGCTTCTTACGCTAACTAGAATTGGAATGACTGCTTGTAACTTTGTGACGCTATCGACTTCTGCGATAGTGGGAGCGTATCGATTTGATGGATGAGCGGTTCATGTCCATCTTCGCTAATCTTTTCTCAGAATTCCATGTTCGATCGTGCTGATTCTACTGGCCATTCAGGTAGGACCCAGTGCGTATCGGAGTGGAAAAATTCTCGTTTTCTAATTCTCTTGTAATTTTGATTCTGCTCGTATGCAGGGATACTCTTCGACGAGAAGCGGGTTTCATCAACGAAAGTGCGACTAACCTCTTAGGTCTCTTACTGACATCTTGGCTCTTGCCAAAAAACATCATATAACCTTTCTGTAATCTTGTCTTTCTCTTATTCCGTCTGGATGTATGTTGGGCTAATTTCCAATGAAAAGCCCCAATTCATCTTTCGGCCACCTATTTTCTCTAACTACAACTGGACGATATCTGGCTTCCTCATCCTCCTCTTTCTCCTCTCAGGTGTGCTATGTCTTTGCCTGTGATTACTTTCGATCGGGTGCATGGGCTCCTGAAATCTAGACGTATAGGAAGGCAGGGTGGCCGGATGGCATTCCTCCCCGAGTTTATGAGGGAGTGTGCTTCCGTGCTTCCCCGCCACCCCCATATTCTCTATGTTCAACTATATTCTCTATGTCCATATCACTTTCCTCGTTGTTAGGAAGCCCAATGTCAACCAATTCCCGAAAAGGAGCCCGCCTTTGATCTTCTAACCATGCCCTATAGCTTTACTTGTATTCTATTAAGATTTGAAACTCTTCGTATACTCAATTCTTAGATCTCTGGAATTCATTCACTTTCATTCGAATCGCATTAAGGCTTTCGGCGCTGAGGTCTACTCTTCCGGAGATATACTTTCCTATCTTACTGAATTATGGTTTCGCCCTTATTGAACTATTGTGGAGTCTTTAGTGGTGCGCTTGATATATCCAGCATTTGACGGGCTTATGGAGCGCCATGCTCTCCAGTCCTCTTTGGGTTATCTCTTCTCTTTTGTCTACTTGTCTAGTTTCTTTCAAGATCGTCCATAGTCGGGCTGTTGTTGATGGGGCGACTTCTTCTTCTCTTTGCTTTTCTGTCAATAGTGGTGTTCCTCGAGGTTAGTCTTATTCCTCTTGACTTTATTCACTATTTGTTATTAATGATCTCTACCACTGCACATCTAGTGACTCATAATTCACTCACATAATGCCTGAGATCGACTGTCATCTTCACTCATTTCCAATATTGCTCATTCTTTGTACTTCTAATGCTCTCGTCTTAATCTTTCCCGATTTATTCGTATAATTGATAGAAATTTCGGTCGAGGTTAGGTCTGACCTTGTGAAATTCATTCTTTAAAAACTCATTCTACAAATCTCCCTCTCTTAAGCACCTTTACTTTCCTATCTCTTTCCGGACGGTTCTCTCGTCTTGCCTGTTGACAATATAACATTCTTGGCCTTAATATAAACAAAAATGTCTTGGAAACCTCACATCACAACGTGTGCTAGGGTTGGGAGTTCTTTATAGACTGCGAGACTTTTTTTCTTTACAGTTTACAACCACTCACAACAGGCATCAATCCGCCCCTGTATGGAGTACTGTCTCATATCTGGGAGGGGGTCAGGTTTATACCGAGACTTATCTGCTACGGCAGCTAGAGCATCCGAGTCAAAGGACAAAAAGACTTAGTAATCTGTCTGTTCTTTCTAGATTCAATTGACCCTCTAATCTTTGCGGCGGTGTTGTTGGCTTTATATCTTTTTATAGGTATCGTTAGCCGGCAAGCTGTCGATCACGGGATTTCCACTCGCGTGCCATCCTTAGCGCCCTCGTGCACAAGGTGCTGTGTCCGAGAACATGAGTTCTAGGTGTGTTTGATATCAGAAACTCACAGATAAAGTTCGCTATGACCATCGGTGCTTCTCCCTTCTTTCATGCACCTATTTGTGGAATCTCTTCCATTTTGTGGTGTCTACCTTTCATTTGATTCCCTCACTTTAAAGCCGGTCTGTGCTTTCTTGTAATTTGCGTTAGTTGATTTTTTGTTTATATATAACACCCCTCCTTGAATAGGGCTTTGCCGTGAGGTGTTTAACTTTAAACAAAAAAAAAAAAAAAAAAAAAAAAAAAAAGAATATATATTTTATATATATATAAAGTTATTATATAAATAAATATAATAATAGGAAATGAACTTTACATGCAAACATATAACTATATTATATGGACTACGATAAAAAATAGTAACTTACATTAGGTAGTAGGTACGATAAATACTAGTACTAATGACTACTATATAGGCGTAGTATTATAATTAACTTTATATAATTGCTACAACTTATAACGTTATATAATTATTACGATATATGAATATAATCATAATTGATACTGTTAACGTCCTTAAATAAATTATACCTATATCAATGTATAGTATATGATATAAATACTACATAATATAATAAATACAATAAAATTTATATATAATAATACATATTGACAAGAGTAAAAATAAAGTAAAGAATAGGACAATAAAGACAAAAACCCCCAAACTATAAGTAATAAATAGCAAGAATTAGTTTGGGCTTTGTAAAAGGTGCTTGGAGTGCATGATAAATGCACGAATTAGTCTCATAGGTGCATATCAATGAATAAAGTAAGATATCCATTGACATCCCTAATGAGTCGACATTGTAGAACACAATAACATGATATGATTCCAGATAACACTACGTCGTTTCTGGAATGAAAATCAAAACCATGCTATTCTTGTCATTTTACGTGTTGGTATGTTAGAGCAAAGATATTAAAAACCTGAGAAAAATTGTGCAGCGGTTCAATTTAGGCCCTGGCTGGGGTAGATGGGGAAAGCTATTTGATCTCAAATAGCTTTATGATACCATCTCTACCTCAAAACTAACATCACAGTAATATTTCTACTATGCTAACATAATAAATAATAGGAAATACATGTAGAAAAAAGTATTATGGCCGGGTGACTGTTATTAGCAAATGTTACGTACACACAAATATATATATATATATATATATATATATATATATATATATATATATATATATTCTTTCTATATATATATATATATATATATATATATATATATATATATATATATATATATATATATATATATATATTTTTTTTTTTTTTTTTTTACAGTTGTCACCACCACTCACGGGCAGGCCCTATTCAAAGGAGGTGTTACACGCCTCAAGAATCGAAGAGGAACTACTAACATAAAATTACATGAATGAGCCTTGGACTGGAGCCTTGAAGTGGGGAGATTAAATTCAGCAGGAACACAAGAGATGAGTGAATTCCACCATGAGAACAGGGTGGCAGGGAAGAGGAAAGCACCACCTTGAACTAGTCTGGAGTTACCAATATCAACACAAAACTCATGTGCAGATGCAACCTCTTGGCCACTACGAGGAGGCGACGTAAAGGTGGTGAGTACGCAGGGTGAGTGGGTTTCCCTCGAGCACCTGCCACTACGGTACCTATATGAAAAGAGATAAAGCACCAACATCGCGCCACCAAAGATAGGGTCAAGTGAACTTTGGAAAGTATGGGACAATTTATAAGCACTTTTGGCCTTTGACTCGACCCTATCCCAAAGCCGGGTGAGGCCAAGGCCCCAGATATGAGAGCAGTACTCATACAAGGGCGGATGAGGCCCATGTATAGTAGCTGAGAAGAGGAAAAAAAAGTCGCAGTCTAAACAAAAGGAACTCCCAGTTTCTTTGAGGCCGCCCTGGCAACCATTGTGATGTGAGGTTTCCAAGACATTTTTTGTTATGTTAAAAGGCCAAGGATGTTTATATTGTCAACAGGAGAGACAGAGAGAATAAAAGGAGAGAGAGGAAAGTTGGAAGGTGTCTTAAGAGGGAGATTTGTGCAGAAGTTGAGTTTTTAAAGAATTGGGAATTTCACAAGGTTCAGACGACCCACCCGGAAATTCTATCCCAGAAAAGCGAGAATAGAATCGGAAGATTAAAGACGAGAGGCAATTCTAAAAGTAAAAGAAGGAGCAAAGTGAAATGAGTTGAAGAATGAAGAGGGTCAGTCATCAGCATGGTGACCGAGTTAGGAGAATGTGCAGGTGCAAGAAGCAGTAATAAGAAAAGTAAATTGCAACTGGAATCAGTAAAGACAAGTACCCTGGGTAACCCCATATTAACAGAAAAAAAAGAAGAAGAAGAGTCGCTACATCAACAACAGCCGATATTAAAAGCGATTTGAAGAAAACTAGACATAAAGTAAAGCAAAGAGAAACCAAGGAGGGAGCTTGGAGGAAACAGTGACGCCCGATGCCAGCCGGTCAAATGCTGGATATGTCAAAGCGCCACCACGCAAGTCTCCCGTAGTTAAGGGCGGAAAACCATAAATCAGAGAGATGGGAAAGTATATCGCCAGTAGACTTCGAGCTCTATAAGCGAACTGGCGATCGAGCGAAGTCAATATTAAGAGATTCAGATGATCAGAAATAGAGTTGAGAAAGAGTTTCAAAGATCTTAAGATTAGAATACAAGTAAAGCTATAGGGCGGCGATAGTTAGAAGGATCAGAGCGGCTTCCAGCACTGAGGAAAAGTGTTGGACTGTACGTGCCCAGCACTGAGGGGAAATGTTAGTATTGAGACATAGAAATGGGATGAACGGGGCGGGATAGCACGGGCTTGCCTCCCTCCAAAGGCTGAGGAGGGAGAATGCCATCGGATCCCACCCGCCTTCTAACGTTCGTAGATTTCAAGAGCCCATGCACCCGACCGAATGTAATCACAGGCAAAGGCATACGACACCACAAAGGGAGAGGAGGAGGATGAGGAATGCCAGAATCGTCCAGGGTTGGTTAGAGGAAAATAGGAGGCCGAGATTGGCCTTTTCAGTTGGAGAGTAGCAGAACCATCAGAGCGAATAAAAGAGGAGGAAGACAGATTTACAGAAGTTGTTAGAGATGTTTTTTGGCAAGAGGCCAGAAAGATTTGTCAGTAGGAGACCAAGGAGGTTAGCGCACTTTCGTTTTAATGACCCACTTTGCTCGTCGAAAGAGTATCCCTAAACGATTTCTAGCAAGGTGGAAATTGGCAAGGTGATGATGGGAGGGCGAATTTTTCCACTCCCGATACACTGTCTCTAGCCGCCTGAGAACAAGCACGATCGAACCATGGATTAGGATGGGGAGAGAAAGATTTAGTCGAAGAAGGAATGAACCTGTTCATCCCATCAACGATTAGCTCCTACCTTATCGGCAGGGGATAGTCAAAGCGTCACCAGAGACAAAGCAGTCATTCAATTATAGTTAGCGTAGGAGCAACGCGCAAGGCCCCCAATCGGCCGATCAAAGTGCCAGAAAAAAAACACATAGGGCAGGATGGAGCTGGTGGAGAAGAGAAATAGTAAAATTAAGAATATAAGGTTGTGGTCAGATTGCCGTTAGGACGAGGTGGGGTGTGTTTGGGAGAAGGGACTGGTGGTGAAACATGGGTTGGTCGTGGTTAAAGGTGGGTTTGGGATGGATCCCGGGATGGTGAGACCTGTGGGGCAACAGGTCATTTGGGGATGCTGGGAGCCGGGTTCAAACTCTCCTAAAATCAAGTGCAGGAGGGTTAACCATTCAAGTGGTATGCTGTTGAGAATACAATGGGACCTAGGCATTTTGGTTGAGTCTAACAGGTAGTGAGAGCCAGTGGTGTCCAAAAGAGTAGTCTGGTGGAGAACCATTTGGCAGGCACCCTGGTGTGCCATTAGGAAGAAAAGTTTAAACAGAATATCAAGTTGGGAGTTCGAGTTACAGAAGTTGATGTTACAGGGTGTTCCTGCTAAGCATGCTCATGGCTGGGTGGAGGTGTGAAATAGGTTCATGGTTGGATATGATAGTTGAGGATGAATTATGGGATTAGGCAATTGGGTTGGGATTCAGAGGATTGATACAGGGATGGGTGTGCTGGATGTTCAGTCAGACTGACCACGCCTCGAATATGTACTTGGGTCACAGCATAGCCAAAGGAGCAGTGGACTTGAGAAGAAACAAACAGACCAAACAGGATAAAAATTCTGTGGCTAAACTAATTAAGCACAGAATTTAAAGCATGGAAACCTAGTAAGTGAGCATCAGAACAGACCAAATCCAGAGTTCAAGGCAACCACTTCCTCTCCCACACTCTCAAAAAAAATTGAATACGAAAAAGAAAAAAAAATACCGATGATCAACTAAAAATTGGAAGTAAAACTATAAATTATAATAACGGATATTCAAATACGTAAACGCCAAAAAACTAAGTTAAAAGTCAAGGGGAAAAAAAATAAAATAAAAAAAAACATAACTAGTACTAAGCTAAACTACATTATTTAGCATCAACTGCCCAATCCTAAAAACTAACTATAAGTATCTAACATAACTAAAAAAGCTTCAAAATCAAAAATTAAAAACGAATAACTTATCTTTATAGGGTTACATCAGATTCTTCACATATTAAAACCATAATAGTTAAAACCACTTAAAACAGGGCATCACTTAATATACAAAACACACTTAATTAAAAAAAACAAAAAAAAACAAAACGATATAAACTACACACATTCCATTGGAGCTCCGATAAAACACAACCTGTATCACTTCACTTTTAAAACAACTATATATATATAATGTGTGTGTGTGTGTGTGTGGGTGGTGTGTGTGTGTGTG
>JABUQX010041312.1:35000-42500 GCA_015478945.1 Trachelipus rathkii | reverse complement strand
TAAATTGTAATTTCGATCTTTAATGAATTAATTTTTGAATTTTGAATTGAATTGAATTATTAGTCGATTAGCAAAATATTCAAAAAAATTGGTATTCATGCAGCTAATCTAATATTTAAATACAAATAATCTACTTAAGAGATTTTCAATTTGCCTTCGAAACAGGGCGGTCAACTGTCTAACTGATTTTCTTCATTCGTTTCCGTCTTTTTCTTCTCCTTTCTTTTTTCTTCATTATTCTCAAACTGTTCGTAACTGAAAAAACTCTACAAAATTTAGACAACAAAGAGTCGTCTGTCCTCTTGTTATTAGGTTTCCTGAAAGCTTTTGATACAATAGACCATGATATCCCGATATTCAAATTAAAGAAGTTGGGCTTCAGTGGTATGAATTTACAGTGGTATAAAACTTATCTGAAAGAAAGAACTCAATATGTCAAATTGGGTGATACAATCTCTGATACACAACAAATTAAAATGGGGGTGTTCCACAAGATTCCGTACTATGACCACTATTTTTCTCTATATGTATACAAATGATCTAATAAACTCACACAACTCCATCTCTGTATCTTTCACAAATGATATATCTATTTTAATTTATGACGAAAACCCCAAAACCCTCTTTCAAAAAGTTAAAAGCCCTCTATCAAACATCATGACATGACTGACCACAAATAGACTTATCATTTAATTTGCTGAAAAATTCTTTCATTAGAATAAACAACAGAAACGTAGGAAATAATTTTAAAATCAAAATAAACGACACAGAATTAAATCGAACAAATAATGCAAAATTACTTGGAGTGATAATTGACGAAACTATAACCTTTAAAGAACGCATAAACTCATTAGTAAGCAAATAGCAAAATACATGCCTGTGCTGGTAAAATTAACAAAATACATCCCATTATACATTCTACGAAATATATATATCTTGCTCACATTCACCACCACTTAGTGTACAGAACCCAAATTGTAAAAGATCAACCTATCAATCGTAACAATGCAAAAGCGTATTATACGTCAACTTAGTGGAAGCAGAGATTTTTATAGTCATACCCCACCTCTGTTTAAAAAACTTAACATATTGTAATTTGAACATCTCAATTTCTCCCTACTAAAAGAAATACACAAAGTAATCCATAACAACACCTGTAAGTTTCTAAGATCAAATCATCTAAATTCTAAACAGAAGGAAGAGAGAGAGAGAGAGAGAGAGAGAGAGAGGAGAGAGGAAGAGAGAGAAAGAAAAAGAAAAAAGAGAGAGAGAGAGAGAGAGAGAGAGAGAGAGGAGAGAGAGAGAGAGAGAGAGAGAGAGAGAGAGAGAGAGAATCATCGAAATCGCACCAATCTAAAAACTCCTCTCTACAGACTTACTAAAGCAAGGCAAGCAGTAAGTTGCGCCATTGTTGAACTATAGCAATAATATGCATCATGATATAAAGCAGGAAAGATCAATAATTTTATATACACGCAAAATATAAAAAAAAAGGTATATAAATTCGATCTGGAATATTATTATTATTATTATTATTATTATTATTATTATTATTATTATTATTATTATTATTATTATTATTATATTATTATTATTATTATTATTATTATTATTATTATTATTATTATTATTATTATTATTATTATTATGATTATTTTCCCCCCTCTCAGCTTTATGTAATAATATTAACATAAAATATTTTTGGATACTATTTTGATGGCTGTTAAGGAGACACAAAGAATTTAAAAAAGTAAATTTCCTGCATGTTAAAATTCCAAAATTCAACTTACGTTTTATTAAATATTATTAAGAGATTCACCCCAAGTTAATTTATATTCAGCCCCAAACATTTTTTTTGGCTTTATTTCATTTTTATTGACTGTTGTTACCAAGTCGCTGCAGGATTTGGGGGAAGGGGAGAGTTTTTGGAAAGTGTTGGGAGTCTTCACCCCCTCCCCTGTCTTCTTTCCACTTATTTCGAATTCTCATTATTGCACTTGCACGTTAAAGCAGTTAGTTACCCTCTATTTGTCAAAGCTTACAAATGAACTCCTTTGAGACTCTCTCTCTCTCTCTCTCTCTCTCTCTCTCTCTCTCTCTCTCTCTCTCTCTCTCTCTCTCTCTCTCTCTCTTAAAAGGTTAATTAACATCATATTGACGTGTCTAGAATTCAAGTAAGAAAGTAAGACCAATGCTGCGAATGAAAGAAACACTTGATGGAGGAGGAAAATAAAAACTGAGACAAAGATGAGCAGAGAGAGAGAGAGAGAGAGAGAGAGAGAGAGAGAGAGAGAGAGAGAGAGAGAGAGAGAGAGAGAGAGAGAGAGAGAGAGAGAGAGAGAGAGAGAGACTGGTGTGCCAATATTCCTTATAAGACAAAGAAGAGAAAAAAATAATTGCTTTTGTCAGAACTTTTGACATTCCTTTCGCGAAAATAATTCTCATTTCCTTCATGCAAGCAAAAAGAAATAAAAAAGAAATAAAAAAAAAAAACTAACCATTTGATTCTTCTTTTAAAAATAAGATTACAAGCATGTTTCCACACAACAAATTATCTAAAGTGAAGAGAATTATAATTTTTGACTTTGTACATTTTTAGTTTCTATCATAAACATGCACAGCACACGCATATGCAGTACACACACATACACCTATACACACACACACACACACACACACACACACACACACACTATCATATATATATATATATACTATATATATATATATATATATTTTATATATATATATATATATATATAGTGTGTTGTGTGTGTGTGCTGTGGTATAGTGTATGTGGTACTTGCATATATAGTATAATAATATTATTATATTATATAGTATATAATAGTATATATATATATTATATATATTTATACTTATCATATATATATATATATATATTATATATTTATATATAATTATATTATATACGGTATATATATAGTATATATATGTATATAATTCGTAGAACATATTATAATTATATTATATATAATATATTAATTAATAATATATATATATCTATCATATATATATATATATATATATATATACGGATATATTATATAATATATATTAATATATATAATATATATATATATATATATATATTATATAATATATATATTATTTTATATATATATAATATATATATATTATATATATATTAAAAACATAGTAGAAATTATACTGTTGATATAAAATAATTATAGATAGTTATATATATAAATAACTAAAAAAAAAAAAGGAATTCTAATAAAATGTAATAAAAAAAGATGCTCTAATGAGGCTTATAGCTCAAATACATCCTAATTATATCGAACGAAAATGATTTCAGCCAATATTCAAAAATCTCAACTCAATTTTTTAAAAAAATGTCTACAAAACCTATATTTTGCCAATAATTAAAAAAAAAAACTATAACTTTTAATATTTTTTATTTGACAGGGAGCATTTGACATAATAAATGTTAAAAGTAAAATAAATAAATTTTATGGATTAATTCCACAAGTTATATTGAGAGGAGGAAAAGGAAAAAAAATTTGATCAAACAGTTTATTGTTTCCAAACTTTAACAGATATTAAAAATCCGAAGTCACAAATTTGTCATTTTATTTTTTTTAGAATTTTAATTGCTGATTTAAAAAGAATACTGCGGTAATAGTTATGGAAGGAAAATTTTCATTTTCCATATATATATATATATATATAATATATTATATTATATATATATAATTATATATATATATATACTAATAATATATAAATATTATTATATATATATATAGTATATAGTATTATATATATATTACTATATATATATATATCATCCAGTGGGTAAAGGCCAGAGACCAAATTTCACCATACTTTTGAAAAACTGGAAACCAGTGCCAAATTTTAAGGCCTGAAATTCTCGATTACGCGGACGGCTTGAAATGTGCAAATCAAAGCAAATTCGAAAAATAGACAAAGAAATTGTTCCAGACTTTACCAGCTGAGTACATGTAAGATTGAGCAAAGCAGTTAAGTCTAGTGTCAGATAATTGAACGGAGAAAGAATGATACTGCCTGAATTACGAGTCGCTGAAGCTCTCATTAAAGAATGAGGTATAAGACTGGAGAATTCAGAAGAGCAACGTAAATTGCATAAGCAATAGTATGAAGAGAGTGTTGCAACAGTTCGACTGCTAGAAAGATTCAAGAAAGTTAATGAGAGTAGAAGACTGAACAAAGTCTACAAGCCCTAGACTAGCAGTATTAAGGAACGCAATATGAGTGGAATCACTATAGGAATGTGATTCGTACTACATACAAGGGCAAACAATGCCTTTATGCAAAACTAGCAACTAGTGTGGCGAGATAAAGTTCAGAAAGAGCTTCAAAAAATCCAACTAACTAGAAGATTGTTAGAAAGAACATAATTTGATTATTCTAAGAAAGATTACTAGAAAAGAAAATATCAAGAGTATTAAGAACGGAAGAAGGTTAGAATTGTGGTTTCAAAAAAGAATATAGATGTATGAAAGAGTATGTCAAGTAGATAGACTAAGAAACTATTATTGATAGAGGAATTGAAAACAACCATGTTGTGCCGTCATTATAGGAATGGACAGTTGAAGAAGTAATAGACAGAAGGTCGATAATGAAAAGTAGAAAGAGAGTTGGAGATAAGACAGGACCCTGAGGAATACCACCATTTATAGATTTAAGGGATGAACGGTAACAGGCTACCACAGCTACTATACAATGACCGGAAAGGAAATCAGAGAGAATTTTACCGAAAGAATAATAAATATCGAAAAGGGAAGCTTTAGAAATCAAAGCTTTTGTGCCAGACTCTATCGAAGACTTTCGATATGTCTAGTGCCACATCAAAAGATTCATTAAAATGCCTAAAATAAGAAGACCAAGAATCAGAAAGAAGAGAGAAAGAAGAGAGAAAGAAGAGGGAAGAGAAGAGAAGAAGAGAAAAGGAGGAAAGAAAGAAAGAAGATCACCAGTTGAATGTCTATATAACGAAAGCCGTACTGGCGATCAGAGATAAGGTTAGAAGAATTGAGATGTCTAAAAATCTTCCTGTTAAGGAGAGAGAGAGAGAGAGAGAGAGAGAGAGAGAGAGAAGAAGATGAAGAGAGAGAAGAGAAAAAGGGAGAGAGAGAGAGAGAGGAGAGAGAGAGATACTCAAAAAGAACAGAAGTTAAAGCGATAGGACGATAATTTGAGGGCTACAGTAATGTGAAACCATCATTTCCCTTCATGAGCGAAGGTTTTTAACAGGAAGAGAAGGTCGAAACAGATAGAGAAAAAACAGTTTACCAACGAGTGGGTGTAAGCTCGGAAGCACAAATTTTGAGAACCACAAGAGAAGTACCATCAGGACTGTAGCCCTCCTTTGTATTAAGCTTAGTGATAAGAGAAATAAATTTTATAGATAAAATTATACAATATTAAGTATAAATGAGTTAGTGGAGTGGAGGAGATGGAATAGGTTTGGAAATCGTATAAAGTGGAATTAGAGGCAAAGGTTTAAAAGGAAGAGTTCATCTTTAGCAAAAGCCATAGCGGCAGTTATGCCGTCGGAAGATACTAATGGAGGGAAAAATGAGCTGGCATAATTATTTACATTCTTTTCCAAAATGGCGGAAAGGAGGAGAGGAAGTGGAACCAGAAAGGAGACGATGGTAACTCCTGAAAAACGGCGTCCCTGCTACAAAAAAGCACGAGAGCAAGTAGAGTTAAACCATGGTGTGTTAAGTTTAGTTGAAGGGAAAGAATATGAAATACACCCCTCCATGCCAGAGAATGACCTCGGTTATGCTCCCAACACGCTCCGGGGAAATCCTCCCACCTAAGCAGTAGTTATTCCATGAAAAATCAAAAAGGTTCGACAGCAAGTGAACGACCAGTTTTGCGGGCTCCGTAGTCAAAAGCGGCTTCCTTGGCGTATGCTCGGGAAATTTCCAGCGGAAGACTTGAAGGATAAAAACAAGAATACGAGATAGGGTCGATAGGAGGAACCCAGGGGAGAAAAGAGTATAACAGAATAAGAGAGAATGATTTTATATATATTACTATATATATATTATATATATATTATTATATATATATATATATATATATATATATATTAATATTATATAATATATATATATATATATATATATTATTATATATATTATATTATTATAATATATATATATATATAATATTTTTATTTAATATAATAACTTCGTCTTTTAATCTTCCATTCAAATTGAAATTACTTCTTGCCCATTTAAAATGATCTTCCTGGAGGAGACGCTGAATAAAATCATGTCAAAAGGATATTTGAATCACTTTACTCTAGTCAAGCATCACTGAAACCTGTCATAGAGAGAGAGAGAGAGAGAGAGAGAGAGAGAGAGAGAGAGAGAGAGAGAGAGAGAGAGAGAGAGAGAGAGAGAGAGAGAGAGAGAGATTGTAATTGCATTGCAGATCAATATTCTTCATTAAATACGTGTTTGACAATATATTTGTACATCACTCTCTATTTTCCTTCTTGTTGTTCTTCTTTTGCCATTCCTGTTCTTTCATTTTAGCTTCTAATTCTGCTTGTTTATCTATCTATCTATCTATCTATCTATCTATCTATCTATCTATCTATCTATCTATTTGATAGTCAATCTACTTGTCTATCTATGGATCTATTTATCCGCTGTCTGTAATTCAATCTATCTATCTATCTATCTATCTATCTATCTATCTATCTATCTATCTATCTATCTATCTATCTATCTATCTATCTATCTATCTATCTATCTATCTATCTTATGTGTTTGTAGGGGTTGGGAATCTCTCTCTCTCTCTCTCTCTCTCTCTCTCTCTCTCTCTCTCTCTCTCTCTCTCTCTCTCTCTCTCTCTCTCTCTCTCTCTCTCTCTCTCTCTCTCTCCGTACCCTTTCCTCATCTCTCGTCCTCTCTCTCTCTCTCTCTCTCTCTCCACGCACTTAAAGCTTCGTTATAAAATTTTAATAGTTTTTAACACGAGCAACAGTCAAACGCTGAAAAGTAAGTGTCGCATTCAATACATTTACACAATTTTCCTATTAAAAGGTTGAAAAAATTATAATATAAAAAGTATTATGGCCAAAAAAGTTTTATAGCAAAGTTATATATATATATATATATGTATATAATATATATATACATATATATATATTATATATATATATATATATATATATATAGTATATATATATATATATATATAGTATATATATATAGTACATATATATATATATAGTACCTTTATGGGTAAAATTTGATATTATATATATATACTATATATTCTATATATATATATATTATATATATAATTATATTATATATTATATATTAATATATATATATATATTATATTTATAATAGATATATATATATACAAAATTACCCTTAGGGTAAAAGTTGATATATATATATATTATTATATATATATATAGAAATTTTAATAAAAAAATAA
>JABUQX010041312.1:20000-30000 GCA_015478945.1 Trachelipus rathkii | reverse complement strand
CAGTTTTATTAGTCTCTTAAGCTTTAGGACTCAACCTATCCAACAGAAGGGTGAGCCGAGCCCCCAGATGTGAGAACAGTACTCCATACAAAGCAAATAAGGCCCTTATATAACTGGATAGCTGTGCAGAGGAAAAAATTTTCCGCAACCTGAACAGAACACACAGCTTTTTTGAAGGCCACCTTAGCAACCATGAAATATGAGGTTTCCAGGACAATTTGTTGTTTAATGTTAAGACCAAGAATGTTTATGTTATTCACAGGGAGAATGAGGAAAGTTAGGAAGGTGTTTTTTGAGAAGAGAGATGTAGAGAATTTGAGTTTTTAAAGAAGTTGAATTTTGGGCAAGGTTTCGTTGACCCCACCAGGGAAAACCCAATCCAAGATGCGGCAAGAATAGAATTCGGAAAGCTGAAGACGAGAGCAAACTCTAGATGCAAAAGAGGAGCAGATTTGAAATGAAAGAAGAGAAAGAATGGAGAGTTGAGTCATCGGTATATTAGAGTGAACAGAGTTGGAAAGTACAGCTGAGGAGATCGTTTGTGAAAAGTTACGAATAAAGTTGGATGATAGAACAAACCTGCGGAACACCACAGTTAACAGGAAAGGAGGAAGAGGTTGCTCATCACGAGTGCTGATATGGAGCGATCGGAGAGAAAAACTAGACAAGAGTAGCAAAGAGAAGGAGGAAGCCCAAAGGGGGAGCTTAGAGAGAGTGACGGCTGCCAAACCCGGTCTAGAAGCTTTGGGAGCATGTCAAAGCGCCGCCACGCAAGACTGCCCAATGGTCCGCTAAGGGCTGAAGACATAAATCATAGATAGGAAGTAATGTACTCCAGTTGACCTCGAGCGACGAAAGCCAATACTGATGATCAGAAAGAAAGAAAAGAAGATCACCAGTATCCAGGAATGAGAAGTTAAAGAAGAGTTTCAAGATTTTAGATAGAAATACAAGTGAGAGCTATAGGGCGATAGTTTGAAGGATCAGAGCGGGCTACCATTTTTCGGGAATTGGGTTGGACATATGCGCCTTCCAGCACTGAGGAAAAAGTATTATAGTTTTAAGGCATAGAGAGTAGAGTTGAACAGGACAGGCCGCCAGCTCGAAGCAACACTCCCTCAAAACACGGGGAGGAATGCCCTCCGGGCCACTAGCCTTCCTGGCGTTTCATTAGATCTCAGGATCCATGCACAGATCATGTGTAATCACAGGTAAAGACATGGAAACCATGAGAGGAGAAGAAGTAGGAGGAGGGATGCCAGTAGTCGTTCAGGGTAGAATTAGATGAAAAAGGAGGCCGAAGAGATTGGCCTTATGAGAAGGGACGGTTAGCTATATAGCCGTGAGAGTGAATAAGGGGAGGAAAGACAGATTTACAGAAGTTGTTAGAGATGTTTTTGGCAGGGGCCAGAAATTTTTATTCAGTAGGAGAACCAAGCAGGTTTGGTCGCACTTTTTTTTTAGTGAAAGTGCGCTTAGCCTGTGGAAAAGTATCCCTGCAACGATTCTAGCTGAATAAAAATTGGCAAGAGGATAGGAGAACGAGCCGTTTTTTTCCAGATTACTAATGTATAATGACCTCTCATGAATGGCGCGAGAACAGGAAAGTTAGAATTATAAATTTTTGGTAAGAAAAAGTTTTAGCCTTGAATATGAAATGAACCCTGTCATCCTATCAGTGATTAACGGCCCCCACTTTTTCAAGCGGTGACCGTAGCATTCCCCTGTGTCAAAGCATATAGTTCATTCCAAAGAGTAGTTAGCAAAGAAGCGGCATACCCCAATAAGCCCGATTAAAGTGCCAGAAAATACATTTAGGGCATGGTAGAGCTGCTGGAGAAAGTATTATAATTAAGATAGTAACAAGATTGTGGTCAGAGTTTCCAAATATGAGAGAAATAGTGTATTTATAACGAAGAAAAGGAGTAGTGGTGAAACTTAAACCAAGCGTATTCAACAATTAGTTAGGTCGATCTGTAATATGTGTAGGTTCTCTAATTAACTATTCCAGATCGTTGAACATACTGAAAAAGTTTAGGCCTCCTCCTAGCTTGCATCAGTTATGAGAAGAACACTACCACGCAGTGTGGTGTACGTTGAAATCCCCTAAATAAAGGACCTCAGCCATTTGGATGGGAAGAAAAGTAACAGCATGAGGAGTAGTAAGATAGTCAAAAAGAACGTGAAAATCTGTGTCCATTAGGGAGGCAGTAGCAGAAACACAGAATAATGATAGTAGTAGGGAGAAAGATTTTTAGCACAGAACATCGAGTTGGAGATTCAAGATCTCGAGAACGTGTTACGAAGTGTTTTAAGTTTATAGTGGCAAAGACTCCAGCCTTCAGTCGGAAATTATAGAAAAAGTTATAGTTAGAGATATTAAGTTTTTTGAAAAAAGAATCCCTGGCCAACTGGGTCTCAGACAATAATAAAATGTTAAGTTGAGAGTTAGAGATGTGATATTCCACAGATTCATGATTAGCATGCAGGCCACACACGTTGGCAAAGTCAATAGAAAACCCGCCTGTGCCACCCCTACATCTACTCCGACCAAGTCCATTTAATCTGTCACTTGCACAAACAAAACACACACAGCAAAGCTATTTGCACACAAATATAATCTAACATATCATACATATTTAAAACACATTAAGCAAGACAATCTTTGAAAACTGATAAACAACAAATTGTAATGAATAAATAAATTTGAACGGTCGACCCTAACTAGTTGTCAAACGTATAATGAACCAATGCGAGAATTTCACATTAAAACTTAAAAATACTTTATTGTTTAAAATATTAATTAAAATGAACACACAATAAAAAAAAATATAACATATCTAATGAATAAAAATAATAATAATAATAATAATAATAATAATCTGAAAGTCAAAAATTTTAAATAAAAAATAAATAAATAAATAAATAAATAAATAAACAAAACTTAGCTTAAAAATCCTGAACGGCGAAAGTTACGCTGACTTCAATCATTTACAGATATCAAATTATCAGATATTAAAACACTTGACAATCCTGCCTTTATAGGTGGAGTCAAGCAGAAGTAGCAGTCATCCTTGTATGGCTTGTAAGCTCCCGCAAACCATAAGCAAACAGCAAAAGCCATTACATCATTTTTTATTATTTTTCCGCAATTTTCGTAGTATAACTGAGCAAGAGTTGCAACATAATATGTGGCCCATGACTTATCCTGGTTCCCTACCTTCATACTAAAATAATGCTGATAGACAGTCTTCACAAGAGGCGTCAGATTGCATTTCCATGACGAAAATGTTATTTTACCACATATGTAACAAAAATTATTCACTAAATTTACACATTTTCGTGGCTTTTTGATAATAAGTTTTTGCTTTTTAACATAAATAAAAATTGTAGGCTATATGTGAAAAATCATAAGTTAAGGAATGAAAAAATGTTTGCAGAAGAATTTGGTGTGTTTATATACGTTATCTTGTTTTTTGGTGCAATAAAACATAAATTAAATAAAATCTTAATAGTGTAGCGCAAACGTAAAAAAAAAAAAAAAAAAAAAAAAAAAAAAAAAAAAACTTTGCTATGATATTTGACTATATATACGAAGAACTTATTTTTGTGTTATGTTTATATAACATGTGAGTTGTAAAACAATTTACTGATAAATAATAGTGACTTGAATCATATTTGGGAATATTTATTGAGTGTTGTAGGGAAAGGTATATATGCTGGTATTTTGTGTCGAAAGAGTGCGTCGAGTGACTGAGGGACTGATTGGTGAAGAACAAGGTGCGTTTAGGAGTGGTAGAGGATGTGTGGATCAAATCTTTACATTGAAACAAATGATTGAGAAAATGAGGGAGAAGAAGAATAAATTATATTTAGGTTTTATGGATTTACAACAGGCGTATGTGAAATAGAGTAATAGGGAAAGCTTTATGGCAGGTATAGTGATATATGGTGTTGGTGGTAGGCTTTCTGAATGGAATCAAAAAGTATGTATGACGAATGGTGAAGCGTGTGTAAGAATAAATGGGTTCAATGGTGAATTGGTTTAGGATAATAGCGGAGTGAGAGGCAGGGTTGGTTATGTCTCCTTGGTTTATTCAATTTGTAATATGGATGGGGTTATGAAAAGAATTCGAGGTGGGGATGGCAAGACGGATGGTGTTAGAATGAATGGAGAATGGAGAGGAGTGGAGGGTGCCCTACCTATTGTTTGCGGATGATTTGGTTCCTGTGTGGCGAGTTGAAAGAGAAGTTTGAGAGGATTGGTGGAGAGATTGCAGGGTATGTAAAAGGAGAGGGTTTGAAAGTAAGCGTAGATAAGAGTAGGTTATGTTTGTGAGTGAGGACAGTCCTCAGTGGTGAAGTTAATTATGTTAGATGAAGCAGCTGGAGCAAGTGTCTGTAGTTTAATATTTAGGGTATGTGTTTGGATAGAAGGGAACGGATGATGCAGAGTGTAGTAGGAAAGTTGTGAATGGCAGGAAGGTGGCTGGTGAATTAAATCGTTGGTGAATGGTAAAGGGACTAAGTTCTTGAGTGCGCTAGAGTCTTACATGAGGGTATGTGTTACCATGTGTTATTGTATGGTAGTGGGACTATGGTCTGGAATAAGAGTATAGATCTAAAAGTCAATGTGTTCAAGATGGACAATCTTAGGGGCATGCTAGGTGTTAAAAGAATAAATAAAGTGAGGAATTAAACGTATTAGAGAGTGGTGTGGTGTGAAGAAAGGGTAAATGAGAGAAAAATGAAAGTATGTTGAGATGGTTTGGTCATGTGGAAGGATGAATGAAAGTCGGTTGGTTAAGCGGATGTATAGTGGAGAGTGTGTTGGGAACGACCGGCTGGGAGACCGAAGAGAAAGTGGATTGAGTCGGTGAAACGATGTCTAAAGGAGAGAAATTGAGTGGCAGAAGTGCGAGAATAAAGGTGCTGTAGGAGAGAATGGCGGGGTTTTGGTATGGGGGCATGGTTGTGGCCCACCTGGGCAGGGGATGAACCTTCATTGACGAGATGCCATGTGAGGGTCGGTCGCGGTCCTATGAAGCTCTAGGGTGGATTTTCTGTCTGTGACGAGCTCTCACTAATTAATGGTACAGAGGGGGCGGTAAGGCTGGGCTTTCTTTTCGACGTTTGTCATGTTCTCCTACTGCTTTTCTTTTCCCGATGCTTGTACAGCACCTTCACCCCCAATCTTGGGGCAAAGAGGAAGGTGAAGAAAGAAAGAAAGAATCAATTAATCACGGAGATGTGAGGGAGGTTGGGACCGTGGGATGGGTGGCTTGCGTTACTACTTTACTGCTTTAGAGTCAATGAAACAAATTTTTAATAAAATTTTTTAAAAATTACGAAAATTTAAAATTTTTATTTAAAATTTTTTTTAAGCAATTTAATAATGAAACACAAGCTTTTGGTAAATATTTAAGCTTTAAAATAAATTTTTAGTTAATATTGAAAAGAAAAACAAAAATTACTAAAGTTACATTTTAAAAACTGAATGAAAAGAAAATACATTAAAAATATAATTGTTCTGACTTAAAAGAAAACTAAATTGAGTTAATGTTTGACCGAAAGCGAAATATAAAAAGATGCGTCATGCACACGATACACTAGGATTCAGTGATGCGTACATGTGTTCGTTTGTTATGTTTCTCAAGGGGAATTGTGTACTGGTTATGATAATTAAACACTAGAGGTTTAGAAAATGGAATGAAATTTTATTAAAGTTCCAAAAATAGGTGAGACCTTTGTTAACATTTATTCGTAGTTCAGTTAGATAGATAGGTTAGGCTATATACTAGCTTTGTTAGGATATGTTAAGTTTTGTTGGATATTACTATGTTAGCTAGTAATGATATGATAGAAAAAGTAGGACTAGGTTAAGTTTTGCTGGATAATGGTAGGTTAAGTATCTTTGTTAGGTTGAGAACTTTAATAATGTTAGCATTTACTCATAGTTTTAAATGTTAGATATGTAATAAGTTATGCAAGTTATTTTATTAACTTTGGGTATGTTAACGGTACTGGTATGATTGAAACTTAAGAAAATGTTGATTGTTATTTACAGTTTAAGTATGTTATGGTATACGTGCTAAGTTATTTTGCTATTTTATGTTATGTTGAAGCAAGAAAAATTAGCAGTTGTTCCAAGTTAGGTACATAGTTTATAATATATTGTAAACTATGGTTAGGTAGACGTACGTGTTGAGCATGTTTTTTTTCATTAGCCATTGCAAAAATAACAAATTAAAGTAATTTCCCGAAGACATCTGGTATCCGGTGTTGTTTTCGTTCGTACAGGGTTCCCTTTCTTTAATCAAGGGAAATCTTTATAGTTGCAGAATACAGCAAAATTAAAATATTATATTTCAATTTCCATATTATATTATATGTATGAGGGAAAAATGTGAATATAAACAAATAATTTGGAATAATATCATTTTTATAATTTTATGGCCTTACTCACATTTCTTCATTATTCATTACATTCATGAAAAGAACTTAAAAATAATTTCAAGGTGACATCACAATCTTATGGTGACATCTGGACTGGGACATTTCACCAGAATTGTGGTTTCACCATAGTAGAGATATTATATAATTAATTTATTATTATATTATACTATATTATCAATATATTATATATACTATGATTTCACTTTGTCAGCTTATGCTAAATTCTGTTAGCACAAAAAATTGCAACCTAACAATTTAGGAGATTTCTAACGTTTGTTAGCATTTCCTACTATTTTTGTGCTAAATTTGACAAAATGAAAACACACTTAAGCATTTGCTACAATTTGTTAGCCAGGGTTGGAGATTTTTTGGATTTTTTGATAAAAATATCAATTTTTGATTTTTTTGGATTTTTTGGATTTAAAAAAAAAAAAAAATTGGCTATTTTTGCTTGGGTGGGAGGAGCTCGACTGGTTTAGTATGTTTTGTCTATGAATTATTTTATTAATATTTATAATATTATACTATTATTATATATATAATATATAATTATATATATTATTATATATATATATCGTATATGATATATATATATTCCCACTAATAATACAGTATTAGTAGTTTATTTGTAAAGGTAATACACGGCAATGTAGGGGGCTCGACCCGACGGGGAACACAGGAGGGGACTTTTTTCCATACCCCCGCAGGGGAGGGCGGAGGAATCCCCGCGACAACCAAATACCAAAGAAGCGTGGGTCCGGAGACCCTCCTCCGGAGGGAGGAATTAGTCCTGACCCCGTAGTTTATCCCGGAAATTGGCCCAGAGAGACCCGACTGCCTCCAATCAGGTAGCGTATATCCTCTTAGGGTATTCCCTTGAGTTTTAAAAAACAAAAAAAACAAATTTAATAACTGATCATTATCATTTAACGAGTAACGTATAAAATGTTTCTAAATAGGCTTTTCTACTCATCGTACTAGCATTCATTTTTAGTAACAATAATTTTTTTTCAAAACGGACCGCACCTAGTGAAATTTGCCTCAACAAAAGTGCATGTTGTTTTTGCCAAAAAATTTATTCTTTTTCTTTAGCTAATGTAGTTTTAAGATATGATTTTTTTTCCTTTTTTTTTTTTTTTTTTTTTTTTTTTTCATTTCTTTCAAAACTTTCCGCAACTAAAATTAGAAACTAGCATTCCAGCAATTGTATTCCTTTTCCCGTAGCTGTTGTAGTTTTTTGAGATATGATTGTGGCTCTTCTAGAGGCTGACCATATATATATAGTATATATGAATATATATATATATATAATATATTATAGAGTATATTGTATTTATAATATATAATATTATTATTATAGCAGATATAGTCTATTAGTATATATAGCTATTATATATATAATATATATTAGATTATATATTATGTATAGTATATAATATGAATATTAATCGTATTATATATAATTTATATATTTATATCATTATATTAATGCGAAAAGAAAATGTTTGAAAACACGATCAGTTAAAAAACAAAAATGATCGTAAACTAAAGAGGATTAAATGATGAAGTTTCAAAAAAGAAAAAATATCAGGCAAGAACAAATTCACTTTTTGCCAGCTTACCTTTTATAAGCTACGATCACGGTGACACATACTAAGCTCGGAGTACATAAGTTAATAAATAATAAACGGTATATTGAGCATTTTTTGGGAACAAACGGATTTTGAAGTATTCCATTTATTTTTCTATGGTAATTAATAAATTGTCGAGCAGAAATTAATATATTTATACACTATAATATTTTATATATATATATATATATATATATATTATAATAAATTATATTATTATATATATTCTATATATATTATATATAATATATATATATTATTATATATATATTAATATATATTATAAGAAGAGAGAGAGTAGAGAGAGAGAGAGAGAAGAGAGAGAGAGAGAAGAGAGAGAGAGAGAGCGAGAGAGAGAGAGAGAAGAGAGAAAGAGAGAGGAGAAGAGAGAAGAGAGAGATTTAACAAGGAAATAACAAAATATCTGGTTTAGTAAGTTTGTGGCTTAGATTTCTGAAATTTTTGGGGAGTCCTGCGTTCCGCAGTGCCTTGGACGAGCCGCAACACACTGACTACTGGGCCTAACAAAAAACGAGAAGATATCCAGACATGTTGGCTTTCTTTAGTAGAACCGGTTTTTCAACCTCGTAACTCAAATTCAAAAGACTTCGCCATCATGTAAAGTACTAAGAGTTTCAAGTTAATAGAATATATTTCCCAATCGGCTTTCACCCATCTTCACATTATTAGCGACCCTTATTTCAATTAATATCCAGAGTGTTGGCCTTCTTCGGTAGGTCATGGTCTTTCTGACTTGTAATAAAAGAGACTGTTTTACATTATAAATACTAAAGCTTTACAAGAGTTCAAATAATGGTATACCAAACAAAATATTTCGATTTTAAATTTTGTTTCAATCAATTTCAGATTATCTTATTCTTTGGAAAATCAAATAATATATAATTAAAATAATAGATAAAATATAATAATAAATAATAATAATAATCATAATAATAAATATTAATAATAATAAATAAATATATAATATAAATAATTTTTAATATATATATTTGTATTATAAGATTAATAATAAAAATATAATTATAATAATAATAAAATAATCAATAATAATATATAATAATAAAAATAATTAATAGGTGGGTCTACGATAAACGAAAAATGTTTACCAGCGATATACCGATTAAAATCGTATAACAAGAAATCCTTAATTCATCGATAACCGATATCCGTAACTCGTGATAAAAATAAATCACCGATAAGGGTCGATAAACCGATATAATCGATAAATCAAATTTTTTATTGTAAATTCATTTTAATTATATAAGAAAATGTTTAAAAATAAAAAACAAGAATTTGGTTTTTTAAGAAAATATTTAAAAAATAAACTATAAACATAAACTTTTTGTATTGTTTTTAAATATAGATTATTTTTATAATATAAAAATTTCAGTTCCTTTCACCAGACACGTACCCAGACAAAATATGGGAATTTTGCGCTTACGAATACTTTAGATATATCAAGTCAAATCTTTTCATTTCTTAGTGAATAATTTTTTTTTCTCCTTTGTCCAAACTATTCTAGCAGGCCGACCTTTCATAGGAAAATTTATGTTGAAATTTAGGTTCTGATGTTATAGCTTCGAGATGAAAAACTTCAAGTCCAAAGACCAAAGAGGTTCATAAATGATTCGAACTGATAACCAAAGAAGTAATTAATTGCAATCCATAAGTATATAAAATATAAATACTTTGTTCCTGACCTCGCAGCAGTAGTATGTTCGCCCTCATAAACATGAAACAAATTATGTAGTTTCATGACAGAGATTTCCTCTTGGCTCTGTAGATATCTTAGCCAAGGGAAAACAATCGCTCTACCGTAGCGCTAGACGGCATTGGCAGTATCGTACCTTATAAAGTGATCAACACAATGAGTCAACTCCCTTCTCATTGTT
>JABUQX010041312.1:0-7500 GCA_015478945.1 Trachelipus rathkii | reverse complement strand
TCAATGTACATAGATAATAATAATAATAATAATAAAGAAAATCCGAATTATTTAAAAAAACTTTGAAATATTTTTAGTTAACATCGAGCGAATAATATAAATGTAAGTGAATAATTGTTATTTTTAAATAAGAACTTAGAAAGATTTTAATAAAATACATGTTATGTTAGCAGAGAAGAACTTATTTTGTTATTTTTATACTTATTACATGGCTAAAGATGATGTAAAGCAGTAAGTCAATAGAACAAAACGTGGCGTAGCTTGGTGTAGAGGGGTGCTAGGGGCTGACCTTACTGATTTACTGATTTATTGCTTTAAGGTACGTAAAATATATGTTTTTAATAAAATTTCATAAAATTTTAGTAAAAGTTATTTTAAAACTTGATAGTTATAAAATTTATAAACAAAAAGTATTAACAGTTAATAATAAATTCTTTGTTCAAAGATAATGATTGATTTATTATAGAAGTTTTAAGAAACTTTGAAATAATTTTAGTTATATTTGAATGAGTAATATAAATGTACGTGTTTAATTAAAACATAAAATGTTTTAATAAATTATACGTTATATGTGTAAGTGAGTGTGCGTGTGTGTGGGTGTGTGTGTGGTATAAGTAATCTGCTGTGAGGTAATAGCCTAATCTCTGTGTACAAAGCTACATATGTGTGCTGTAAGAAATAAATCTGTGTGTAAATGAAATGTTGTAGTGTAAGCTGGAAATCTGGCTATGTGGCCCAACAAATATACGGAGTGTGGTGAAAGCAAATCTGTTTGTGGTCTTCTCTCATCTGCGTGGTGTAAAGTAAATCTGGGTGTGACGAGTGTAGAAATGAGAGCTCTAATGTGAGTGTAAAGTAAATCTGCAGTGTGTAAGTAAATCTGTGTGTGTGAGTGTAAGTAAATCTGTGTGAGTGTGTGTGTGCGTGTGTGTGTGTGTGTGTAAGTGTAAATGTAAGTGTCTATGGGTAAATGTAAGTGTCATAGTGAATGTGTGTATATATGTCATAGTGAATATTCGTGTATAAGTGTAAGTGTGTCCGCGCGTGTGTATGAGTGTAAATGTAAGTGTCTATGGGTAAATAAGTGTCATAGTGAATGTGTGTATAAGTGTCATAGTGAATGTGTGTATAAGTGTGTGTGTGTGTGTGTGTGTGTGTGTGTGTGTGTGTGTGTGTGTGTGTGTGTGTGTGTGTGTGTGTGTGTGTGTTCTAAATAATAATAACAATAGGCATGAAGTAAATAACACTAAGTATAATAATAAAAATAAAAATAAAATAATAAAAATAATAAAAATAATAATAAAAATAAATAAAAATAATAATAAAATAAATAAAAAGTATTAAAACAAAATAAAAAACATAATGTTAATAAATATATGAGTTAAAGCAGTAAAACATATGAGTTAAAGCAGTAAAACATATGAGTTAAAGCAGTAAAACATGAGTTAAAGCAGTAAAACATGAGTTAAAGCAGTAAAACAGTGAGTTAAAGCAGTAAAGCAGAGAGTTAAAGCAGTAAAACATGAGTTAAAGCAGTAAAGCAGAAAGTTAAAGCCCCCTAGGTGTTAGGTAACATCTCTATTGATTTACCGATTTACTGCTTATCTTAATGTTAATAAATGAGTTAAAGCAGTAAAACTTATGAGTTAAAGCAGTAAAACATGAGTTAAAAACAGTAAAGCAGTAAAACAAAAAGCATACTAACCCCTTGTTGCTATGTAACACCTCTATTGATTTACTGATTTACTGCTTTAAGGTATGTAATGTTAATAAATATGTGAGTTAAAGCAGTAAAACATATGAACAAAGCAGTAAAACATGAGTTAAAGCAGTAAAACAGTAAAGAAAACATACTAATCCCTTAGGTGTTAGGGCTCTATTGATTTACTGATTTACTGCTTTAAGGTATGTAATGTTAATGTTTTTAATAAAATTTCGTACAGTTGTAGTAAAATAAAATGATTATATATCAGACACTCTGGATTTTTTTTTTCCTTTCTCATTCCTCATTCTTTTTCATTATTTATATTGGCATAACTTCTTAAATAGATTTCTAATTTTTAATGTTATTGGTCAGCTTTTCCTGGTTTTAGAGTGTAACTACATGGCCTCAGTACTCGACTCATCAATTGTGAATTAGTCGCTGATGGAGCTTTACCCCCAAACGCTCCTCTGGATACCGTTCCCTGATACATGACTCATTTTTATTTTAAGTAAAAGGTGTATATATATATATATATATATATATATATATATATATATATATATATATATATATATATATATATATATATATATATATATATATATATGTGTGTGTGTGTGTGTATGTGTGTGTGTGAGCTACGGCTGGTATATGTATCAAGGGTGGATGTATGTGTCTAGGTATGTGTGCTTGTGTGTGTAGGTATAGGTGTGAGTGTGTAAGTATGTTTATATGTATGTGTGTGTGTATGGATGATAGCGATTTTACTCTCTCTCTCTCTCGTTGTATATATATATATATATATATATATATATATATATATATATATATATATATATATATATATATATATAAATATATATATATATGCCTGCTATATGTATATATATATATATATATATATATATATATATATATATATATAAATTGCATATATATAAAATGCAAAATCGAGATGCGCTTTTTCTAAACTTTTAATATGGAATAGCTATTTCCAAAATTTTTGTATGCATAAAATGATTTATATATAAGTAACATTTGTTTATATATTAAAGGGCATTCAGACGGAGCCCAATTAGTTAAGTTCAATACACTTCCTTAAGAGGCTACGGGTCGAGTTCCAGTTCTGTCAGTGACATGGAGAGTCACTTTTTTAAATTCCCACAATTCCTTTGTTCATTCTTGTGGGTGGGATAATTCGCATCAGAAGATAGAAGATGTTATGCGCAAGCGCATGATGCATATACATGTATGCGCAACCGCATGTGTGCATATACAATGGCTAAGTAGTATAAAATGACATGTGGTGACCATTCCTTAAAGAGGGCCCAAGGGGTTCAGGATACCTGTGAAACCTTCCAGAAGAGTACAAGAGCAACTATATATATATATATATATATATATATATATATATATATATATATATATATATATATATATATATATATATATATATATATATATATATATATACGGTGTATAAAACATAGCATATATAGATAGTGAAAGGCAAATTTGAAAATAGATTCAATGAAAACTATGGTATAGGGGATTGGGAATACCTCCTTGGAGAGCACAGACAGATAAAGCAGTCACGGTGAATGGAATGGGTATAGAGATACGGTGAATGGAACGGGGTAGGAGGGATGGACTGGGGTGATGAGGGTGTGTGTGTGTGTGTGCATAAGGGTGAGTGTATGTGTCTATGGATGCATTCGTGGATATTAAAATACATTCATGATCCTACGTGAAATAAACTGAAATATTTCGGAATAAAAAGGACCATGAAGGTAGATGAGTTATGCGAAACAGCGAAAAAAAAACTATCCGGCTTGGTGCAGTGCGGTGCGGTGCGGTGCTGCGCGGTTCGGCGCGGTTCGGCTGGGCCTTGCGGTTAAGCGAAAACGACAACGACAATTAGCGGGATTGCCAACCAACGACTGCGGAACTTGTTAAAAAACGCGACGATGGCGACGACGACGACGATTGAAAATAAATTAACAAAACGCAATATAAAACAAAATGGCGGAACGCAAGTCAACAAGGTTGACACCATTAAAAAAGGCTCATGAAAGAACATGAACAAAATAAACTACACAAACTTAAAAATAACTAACTAACGTATCTGAAAAAAAAAAAAAAAAAAGGGTTCTCAAAAATTAGGGGGGGCAAAATAGGGGGGGGGGAAATAAGGGCCAAAAAATACAAGGCCCAAAAAGGTCAAGGTCAGGTAAAAATTTGGGCCTCAAAAAAGCCTCAGGAAGGTTCCTGGCTGGGCAGCTCTGCGGCGGCACATCGGTGTCCGGAATGGCTCTCCTACTACTGTACGCCTTTGATATATATATATATATATATATATATATATATATATATATATATATATATATATATATATATACTATATATATATATATATATATATATATATATATATATATATATATATATATGTAGGTATATTTATTTACATATATATATAAAATAATAATATATATATATATATATATATATATATATATATATATATATATATATATATATATATATATATATATATATATATATATATATATATATATATATATATATATATATATATATATATATAATAATAATATAGATATATATATATATATATATATATATATATATATATATATATATATACTTCTTTATATATATATATATATATATACTATATATATATATATATATTGATATATATAATATATATATATATCATAAAACAAATTAGAGACAACAATTTTCTTTAAAAAAAAAAAATAATAAATAGTCAAAATGGGAGAAGCTAGAGATGTGGCTTCCAAAAATAGCCCCTCATCCGCCCCACTCCCCAGCGCCACTTGGGTCTTGACAGACACCGATAGTGGGGTTGGGTGCCGTCACGGAATTGCTGGCCTGTTTTAATGATAATGTTTTGATTAGTGGCTGCAACCTTTGCAGCCTTTTCAATAATTTCCACTTTGTTGAACATCACCTCTCCTCCTCTAAGCTTCATCTCTTATTCTTAACCGAAACGCAGGTGTTTGAACGTTCTGACAGTAACCCTTACTCTGTTCCCTCGTATTGTATTTATCCTCAATTTTCAGCCGAAAGCGGCTGTTGTGATCATGTTGTGATCATGTTCTCGCGTCTCTGATTTGGAACTTCCGAATTTTCTACCATATGGCTCAAGCTATCTTGTCAATCTATTACAAAAATCGTCTGTTTTATTTATTTATCTCCTAACCCAACTGACCACCCTAAATTTTTCGACCACTTAAAACTCAAAAATGAAGCATATTCCCCTTTTCTTTTTTTTTTTTGAAATTATCATTATTGGTATTTTCAATGTTCAACATCGCCAATGGATATCTTCTAATTCTCAAGATAGAGCTGGTGAACTTCACCTACCATGTATGAGTCTAAAATAACCTGGCCCAGTTGATGCTGCTCCCTACAAGTATCCTTGATGGTCTTTGAGATGAACGTAACAACATTTTAGACCTTATCTTAAATTCCAACTTTTCTCCATATTCTGTTCAACTCCTTTCTCCTCTGGGTTTCTCCGATCACCTTTTCATTTCTTTATCCTATTCTATCTATTCAAGTTTCTCTCTCTCTCTCTCTCTCTCTCTCTCTCTCTCTCTCTCTCTCTCTCTCTCTCTCTCTCTCTCTCTCTCTCTCTCTCTCTCTCTCTCTCTCTCTCTCTGGTAGGGTTTATAAAAGGAAAGGTTTGAAAGCAAATGTAGATAAGAGTAAAGTGATGGCATTGAGCGAAGAGAATCCACGGTGTAAATTCATGACGGATGGTGAGCAGTTGGAACAAGTGTCTGAGTTTAAATATTTAGGCTATGTATTAGATGGAAAGATGACGGATGATGCAGAGTGTGGTAGGAAAGCTGTGAATGGTAGGAAGGTAATTGGAGCAATTAAATACTTGGTGGATACAAAAGGACTAAGTCTTGAGTTCGCTATGGTTTTGCATGAAAGTATGCTTGTTACCGGTGTTAATGTATAATAATAGTGAAACTATGGTATGGAATAAGAGGTATAGATCTAAGGTACAATGTGTTCAGATGGGCAATCCTCAAGGGCGTGTTAGGTGTGAGAAAAATTGATAAAATGAAGAATGAAAGTGTTAAAGAGTTGTGTGGTGTGAAGAAAGGCGTAAATGAGAAAATAAACGAAAGTTTATTAAGCTGGTTTGGTCCAATAGAAAGGATGGATGATAGTTGGTTGGTCAAACGGGTGCATAGTGGCGAGTGTGATAGGAATCGACCGAATGGGAGACCTAAGAAAAGCAGGTTGAGTCAATAAAGTAATGTCTGAGTGAAAAGGAATGTGGTTTGTCTAGGGCTTTAGGAGCAAATTTGCATACATGGTTGTGAATAGCGGGGTTCTGTGAAGGGGTATGGTTGTGGGCATTTCCCAATGGATGAACACTACATTGATGAGATGCCACGGTGAGAGTCCGTCGCGGTCTTGTGAAGCTTTCAATGAAGACTATGGAGGGAATGGTTGGAAGAGGAGGCTTTCCTTTCGACTTACGCAATGTTCTACTACTACTTTTCTGTTTTCGTTGTATGTTGCGCACCTCACTCCTAATCTGGAGAAAGGAGGTAGTTAGATTATATATATATATATATATATATATATATATATATATATATATATATATATATATATATATATATATATATATATATATATATACTATATATATATATATATATATATATGGGGCAAAAAAAGGAGAATCGTTTTTATTAACGAGCAAAAAGACAAGCCGTTTTTTTTGTTTTTATTATTTTTTAATTATTTTTTTTAATATTATTTCAGTTTTTTATATTGTTTTTTATTAATTAAAACTAATTGAGAATAGTTTTTTTTTCATAATTGTATTGTATAAATAATTAGTTATTAAATGGTTATTTTTCAGAAGCAATCGTTTTTTTTTTAAATTTTTTAATATTAAGGAAAAAAATTATTCACAAAAAGTAAGTTGGTTCAAACATTGAAATTGGCTCTAAATAATTAAAAATAATGTAGGAGACAAAAAAAAATATCAGTGATTCGATTATGAAGATAAAATATCGATTTATCGCTAATAAAAAATATCGTCGAAAATTTATCGATATATTAAAGGAAAAAATATCAATATCGAAAAACTTTCGGTAATCGAGTCCTACAGCATCTCGATGAGTCTTCGGATTTAACTTGTGGAGATGAAACGCATTTGGCTGGCTTTAGAAAAGCATTTTTTTTTTGTTTTTCTTTTTAAATATATATAAAAAAGTGATTTGCGGTGAAGGTGAGATTGTTTTGTACAACGTGTTTACCTTTAACCATTGTAAAACTAAGAAATTGAATATAGTTATCTGGCAACATCATTGTTTATATATTTTGTAAGAATTTGCTAAATTCAATGACAAGGAAAATATTATTCTTACGGATTTTAGGAAATTCCTTATGTGTGTAAAAAGGTTTTTACGATTTTTGAGCTAAATTTAACAGAACAAAGATAAGTCCTAGAATTTCTTATGTTTGAAAGAACAAATGACAACAAAAACGAAAACGGCTTAAAGCAGGAATCTGGTGAGAACGTAGTCGCGTCCAAAAGTTAAAATTATATATATATATATATATATATATATATATAAATATATATACATATATATATATATATATATATATATATATATATATATATATATATATATATATATATATATATATATATATATATATATATTTAAGGAAAATATATAGCATAACGGCTATTGAAACAAATA
>JABUQX010041311.1:0-29049 GCA_015478945.1 Trachelipus rathkii | reverse complement strand
CAGCCAAGAGAAGAGATAAACTGGACATATGAAATTCCAAAGCATTGCTCATGCACTGTGTATCGCTTTTCGTGGTATTTTATCTTTCCTAAAATGCTTGTCTTACAATATGGACCAATCATGCCAACGTCTTTCAAATATACATCGCAGTCAACGTATATATATATAGTATATATATACTTTTCATCTAAGTACTATATACTATATAACTCATTATATATATTATATTATTTATATTATAGTATAATATAATATATATAGTATATATATATATATATAATATTGTTAGTGTGTCTTTGTGTGTGTGTGTGTGTCTGTGTAATGTAAATTTAGCATTAAAGCGAATATTTTATTAAAGTTCTATTTTGTTTATTTTCTTTTTAATTGTGAAATCAATATTTTCAGTTTTACTTTTTCGATTATAGTAGGATTTATATCATTTTTATTATAGATGTACATAACTTAATTTTATGAGCCAAAAATAATTTACTACCTTAAGTACTCAAAAACAGCAATTTAATTTTAAACCAACATTTTTTTTCATTTTACATCAAAAACAATATTTTGAAAATATTTTCGGATTATATATATACTATATATATATATATATATATATATATATCTATATATATAATATGATATATATACTATATATTATATATATATACTATAAATACTATATAGTATATATATAAAATATAAATAAAGTTTTAAAATTATATATATATATAATATATATATATATATATATATAAATATAATATATATATATAATAATATATATATATATATGATATACTATATATATATATACTATATACTATATATAGAGTAGTATATATATATACTATATATAATGTATATATACTATTATATATATACTACATATAATGTTATATAATATATATATAATATATATAGTATATATAACTATATATATATATATATATATTTATATACTATATATATATATATATACTATATATATATATATATATATATAGTACTAGTATTATATATATCGTATTTATATATATATAGTATATATAGTATATATATATATTTTATATAGTAGTATATATACTGTATATGTTGTGTGTGTGTGTATTTATGGAGGGTCTGGAATCATACATTCTATTTTCTATCCCTTGCCTTGAACTAATGCTGGTAAATCTTAGTTTATCTGAAATAATTATTGTTGTCTTCAAATCCAGAAACTCGTGCTTTTACACATTTCATCCAGGAATGACACAAAATCAGCTCTTCTAGATCCTAAAAACATTTTCTCGTAGAAAATACAACAATCTTTCTGGTTCTTCTACCTCACACTCTTTTTTGACATTTTGCGATTTTAAAATGTAACTCCAACTTTGCTTCTACCTCTCTCCCTCCTCTTGAATCTCTGTCGGTAATACTGCTGTCTTAACTTCTACTAAAGTTGAACTGTTTTTTTAACTTTTTAAGTCCACTCGAGACAGTTTCAGGTCTATTCCTCATTCAATAGCACGTTATTCATTTGCATCACTTGAACAGCTTATCACTAACAACAGCGGAGAGTGCTGAATTATCTCTCCAGTGGTGGTCCAAACTTGTGCTTTTGAGCTTGCACTCTGCTATGGTAAACTGTTTTCTAACTGTCTATCAACTTCAACCTTTCCCCCCTGTTGGAAAAGTACATTCATCCAGCATGTGCTGAAAAGAAGCGGGACTAGCCAGTCCCCAATCGAACACTCGTCCTACAGCTTTAATCTCAGTTCTTAACAAAGTTTTCGATTCTATTCTTAACAAGAAGATTTAGAAACATCTTAAATCTTCCAATCCTATCTCAGATTGCCAGTATGGATTCTGAAAGGATCGCTCGACTGGGGATCTTTTATTCTTTCTCTCCGACTCTTAGTCCTATGCTCTTCCGCATTTGGGTGAATCTTTTTCAGTACCGCCAGACATATCGAAGTCTTCCGATAAACTTTTGCACAAAGTTTGAATTTCCCAGATAGCGGTAAAGCTTACGGCCAACAGTGACTGTTGAATTGCCAAACTTAAGGTTACTCTAAGGTTCAAAACAAAGTTCATAACTAACTAACCATTAAAATTAACATAATAAAAAACAACCCTATAATAATAACCTTATAATAACGTTATTGTAAGGCCCCCAATATATTACAGGGGAACGGTATAGTATATATAATATATATTAATATATATATTGTATACACCATATATATATATATATATCATATATATATATAGTATACTATATATATATATATATATATATACTATATAGTTATCATTATATATACTATATCATATATATAATATATATATATATGATATATATTTATAGTATATATATAGTATATATACTATATAAATACAGTAATAATATATATACTATATAATAATATATAATATACTAGGGTGTGTAATCCTATTAAGTACGGTTATATTATTTAAATTTGTAAATATATATCTTTAAATATATAAATTAGTTTTGAATATATATAGTATATTACTATTCTTACTTTTATATTTAAGATATTTACAAATATTAAGGAACTACTTAAATTTGGCAACCTTGAAATAGCGCCATTTCCCTCTTATATTCTTATGCCAAATACAAGAGCAGTCGACTGCAACAACTAATTGTTCTTATAAGTTTTTAACAAATATAACAAAATCGAAAGGCACGTTAAAGCAACCTTACAAGTAACGCTTACAAACACCTGTTCGCGGTGGTCACAAGCAGCGCTTACACCGAACCTTAATCATCAGCTTAAGGCTTGTGCATTTTCCCCTACGGCAACCTTTCATCCGTATCACGGCAAGGGTACGATAAGGTTTTTGGAAGCTTAAATTGCTATCTGGGTTTTTTCTGTTCTATAGTCATTCTATGGCTATTTTTATAGATACTCACCATTTATTCTTTAAATCTATCCATAGTGGTGTTCTATCTAACTTTTTATTTTTATTTTGCATCAATGATCTATCTGTTACACTGTGTCTTCTCTCCACTCTTAGGCTGATAACTCCAGCACCCATCATTACTTGGGTGTTGAAAGGCTCCTTCGGAACTTCTTGTCACTACCCAGTTGATAGCTTTGCATTAAGGCGCTGCTCTCCCCTGTATAGAGAATGAATCACATATCTGGGGTGGTTTCACGTATATTGCTCTCATTGATAAAGTGTAGTCTAGGTAGGGCTTGTTGACTTCTTAAGTATCTACTCTCATGAAAACTCTCTCCAATCTTTCTAGCAGTCGTACTGTTGCAGCACTCTCCCTATTATGTTGATATTACAATTTATTGAATTTGCATTGCTCTTTTGAATTTTACAGTGTGTAACTCCTTCCTTGAGAAGAACTCGTGAACCTCGTATATCAGACAGTCTCATCCTCTCTCTCTGCCAAACTCTGTCCCAGATTTAACTGCTATGCTCAATCTTACATGTTTTTCACTGGTAAAATCTGTAATACTCTATTTATCTATTTTTCCAACTAATACCTTTGATTTGATAATTTTAAACGCTGCAAATCGGAGCATGTCAGGCTTTAATTTGGCCCTTGTATCCAATTTTTCAAAACTTCCTATGGAATTTGGTGAGCCTCTGGCACTTTTACGCACGGGATAATATATAGATATAATACGTATATATAGTCATATAATATTGATATATACTATGTATATAATACTATAGATATTAGCAGGGTTATATATTTATAAGTAGATCAGCATTAAAGCGCTCTAACTATATATAGTACATATATATAGTATACTATAGTATATAGTCATATAATAGGGTGGGATGATTAACATTTTGGTTTTAAACCACTATGGTTTCATCAATTGTGTGACATGATAGTGGTAACAGAGACACCCTATTAAAAAAGTACCATGCAAAAATTAAAGATACTTTGTTAAAAGTCCTAGATGCCAAGAAGCTAGGAACATATACTTCACTTGTATATTAAGATTATGAATTGAAAATGAGTTGTTATAGTAGTTATAGTTATGAGTTATAGTGAAAATGGCGATTTATGATATCGATACAACCTTAATACCATTGTAGTTATTATATTAATAACTAATGGTGTTTAAAGTCAAGAAAGGAAATTGTAAGGTACCTTACCAGTTAATATTATAAATATATTACAAATTCATGATATAATAGATAGATACAAAACATATAATTCATAATAATAACTATATATATAAATATATATAAAGTTATATAATATTATTATAATAGGTTTTACTATTAGCTTTCAATTCACGAAATATTTTCTCATATTTATCATAATGGAAGTATAAATAGTAAACTGTATAAGGCATTAAGAATATAGAGATAGTCAGGCTGAATTTATATATTATATAATATGTAAATATAAAAATTAGAATAATATAATTATATTATATATAATATATAGTATATATATATATATATACTATATATATTAATATAGTATATATATAGTATATAATGATATAAATATATATAAATATTATAATAGTATATATATATATTAATATATATATATATATATAATATAGTATATATTTATAAATAATTATACTACATACAAGTTTGACATTTTTGGTACTCGGTCATTATAGGAAAAATAAAAGATATATATGTATAATAGATTCATCTGTTATATGATAGACTCATGTGTTACATGACAGACTCATGCAGTGTATGCTAAGCTCATGTGGTGTATGATAATTTTTATATATACGTATGAGGAGTGATCTCTGATTCATTATACTGAATATATCACTTCAATATATCACACGCAGACAAATTATTAGATAGATAACGATACAGCGTACACGATAAATAATGTCGTTGAAGTGTAGAATGTGCCACAGCAGGTCAACACAAAGCCATAGTATAGCCGGAACTGCACTTGTAAACTACCACATATGTTGAAATGAAAGAGAGTATATATATTTGCGCGCATAAGCATAGCCCATTTCTAATGTCGAACTCACTGTGTGACCACCATGAACAGCTTAATCCACCACTCAACCAGACAAAGATTAACAAAGGTAAAAAACGGATTTCTTATTAGGTATTATAATCATTCATATTGTTGCGATATTTCCTTCCCGAACTAGTACCAGACATAATGCCAACACTTCACTTAATTTGCATTATATTTTATACCTCAATCAAGAATTATCAGACCACTATAAGTACTTCCAATATGAGTAGTAGATGTATGTTATATATCAAAAGCATGATGGAATTTATGGAATTAATAAATATTAAAGAGCAAATAGTTCTTCTCCTCCATTTCATAAAAAGTTACCTATTTGATGAGTCTACGTTGTTCGATATCAGCTCAGTTGAACTCCTTCATCTGTTACAGATTACTCTCAAAGAAATAAATTATTTTAAGGCAGGTGTAAATGAATATGACTAATGAAATATTAAGATACATTATATAGTCTATATGAGCAACTTACGTGATCTAACTGCTAATGGTACAAATGTAGGTAATTTTCAAATACTCTTTGGATATCTGTGTGCACTAGATATTGATATCATATCAAAGATATCGATATAGCAACTATAGAGAAATAGGTACTCAGACGCTAGAATGTGGAAATCAGATATATTAGGTCAAGATTTAGTTATTCTAATGTCACATAGGACAGTATAACTGTTAGTCTATTAAGCAATATTATAGATATATAAATTCTATAGTGTTCGATAACTATTATATATGTGAATAATCTCTCTACTATTATTATCTCTAATCTCTTCTATCTCTACTCTTCTCTCTTACTTCTCTCTGCTCTCTTTCTACTCTATCATCTCAAATATTCTTACTCCTTCTCTTCCTTTCTATATTTGATTTTATTTATTAATTTATATATATTAATATATATATATATATATATATATATATTATATATATAATATATATAGAAGAGGCATACTTCAAATATATTTAGGAGTTCGCTTATGTCATTAAACTCAAACGTTAAATGTATTGTAGCGTGTTTCAGAGCTTTGTTTCCAAAGTTATTTGAATATAAATATATACCAAAAAGGGAAGCATGAGAGTATTCAATATATCAGTCCTTGTTTATACGTTTCAATTTTATATATTAATAATTATTTTTTTTTTTATTATATTATTTAATATTTTTTTTTGGTACTATATACTATATATCGATTAAAATGATAGTATATCGATTTATATTCTCATTATAATGTTATATATTTACTCCTTATGGATAGATTGTGGCAATAAGGTTAGGTGACAACACTGTCTGGGTACTATCATTAGAAATTTTCAATCGTAGTATTACCATTTATATGTATCATAATCGTTCTTAATGTGAAATTAATCATTATTCCACTCTTTGTATGCTATATGTTCTCTTTATTTTTCTTGTTTACTTTTTATCTTAGCCTTAGACTAATCATTATTATTCAATGATCCAATTCACAGCTATACTCATCTAATCTAGTGTTTCAGGACGTAGAAGATTTTACTTCACAAGTATTTATTAGAGGAATATAATTTTCTGTTATTTTTACTTTAGTAGAAGATTTCTTATGTTTAAGTACACTGTTCTCCAGACTATTAGATGGATATTACAATATATTTAGATTTAATACTTAAATTTTATAATGTTTACTTTACCACGTTTTAACTTATGAGATGATAAGTATCTAATGAGAAAAATTAATTTAAATAAATTTTAAGTGGCAGAACAATAACATAAGAACTGTATATAGGATAGTGTTTCAAAATGATGTATACTAGTCGGGCTGCAAGACACTGTTCGAGTTATTGATAATAAAAAATGTTATAACAACTTATGTTGAACTTTGAATTTTGTTTCTCTCTCAAAATTATTATAAAATCTCCGATTAATAACGTACAAATAACAACACTATTTAAACCATTAAAGCTCATTGAATCCTATTATTAAATCCTGATGACCGCAAACATTTATAATCATCACAAGAAACATATAACATAAAAAACATTACATTCAAAGTATAGATTATATTAATATATAATATGACAAGCATGAGAGGTGTTGTAATTTCTTTGTCTAAATTGTTTTTACATTCATAAAATGTAGTGTATTTTTCCAACCCTATATATATATATATATGGTATTGGACTCTATTTCTTTATATTTCAAGTAGTCATCCCTCTTAGTTTGGTATTTCAGGCGCGTTCCTGCATCTCATCTCATTGACTAGTATATCCATAGAAATTGTTATATATATATATATATATTAAATTAATACTATAAATATTATTAATATATTATAGATATATATTAATATATATTATATATTATATATATTATTAATATATTATATATTAATAATATATATATACATAGTATATATATATAATTAATAATATATATATATATAATATAATTAATATATATATATATATATATATATATTATATTATATATATATAAATATATGGTTCAGTGATGAAGCTGGATGGCTTAGCGTATGCCTGGCAAGTCTAATGAAAGTTTTAGTGATATTATTGATATGAATTTACAATTATCTTGTTTTAAATTTTGTCTATGTCTTAGAGGTCATGTAAAAAAAAAAGTATATTAAAATCGCTGATTTTAGTTTAAGGTGAAGTCAGTAAAAGTTAAATTTACTTTTACTATTTATAATTAATATCGATTTAATTATAGTTATATACTATTAATAATTAATTAATTTATCATAGTATATATTATTATATAATTATATAACTATATATAATACTTATAATATATAATATATATTATATATAAATATTATAATATATTATAATATATATATATTAATATATATATATTAATATATATATATATATTATATGAATATTAATATTTAATTTAATTTAGTTAAATATTGTCATAAATAAATCGCAATTTCATAAGATGTTAAAGAAAGAACATATAAATATATATAATATATATATATATATATATATAATATATATATATATTAATATAGATTAATAATTATATATATATTATAAGAATATTATATATTAATAATATATTATAATATATAATTATATATGATTATATATATAATGATAATTCGAAATTATTGTATATTTATAACGAATACTCATGAACATTAGTATATCTGTATATGAGAATATTTAGTACTATTATATAGTTATACGCTGATTACCTAATAATATGATGTATAATATTGGTTTCCTTGTATAGTGTCATTACTTTATTTCAGTATATTAAATTAACTTTTAATTAACAGAGTAACTTTGCTATGATATTATTATTGCTAGCTATTTCATTCAAGGTTATGATAATTATGATAATATATATATAGTTAATATCTATATATGATTTCTTTCATTTGAAATACATAATATATATATTATAATTATAATATATATATTATATATATATATATTATAATAATTATATATATATATATATATATTAATATATATTATATATAATATATATATAGTATATATAAGGGTATGATATATATATGGGATGGTTTATAAAAACCATTTGGAATTTAACTACCATTTGGTTTAAAACCTATTGGTGTTAAATCCACATTAAAAAAAAACACACACATGGACAGAGAACCATAATAAATATAATAAAAAAAAACCATGCATAAAATATTTAAAAAAATTATGTATAATTTATAAATAATAGTATGTTAGGGTGGTGAGTTCGGGGTTGTGGATAGGGGTGGCTGCATGGGTGGAGGGTTGTGGTATGGGGGCGTGGTGTTAGTATGAGTGATGGTTGTTTATTGGTGATGTGTTTCATCAATTTTTCTAAATGTGGTTAAGTAGTGGAGTGTGATTAATATGTTCTGTGAGGATATTGCTAATAAGGTGGGATAGATATACTGTGTCTGTTGTGTGTTATGGGTATTGTTTGTGAGTGGGTGTATGGGGGATGTTATGAGAGTATGAGTGTGGAATGGGGGTATGAGGGGTAGGGTAGTGTATATTTAGTTAAGTGGTGGAGTAATAGGTTAGTGTAGGTAATGGGTAGTAATATATGTATTAAGAGGGGGTAGCTGAGGAATGTACTGAGAGGGGGGTGGGATGGTGGGAGGTATTGGTAGGAGTAGAGATTGATAGATTATTAGTAAATGGAGGGTAGTAGTATATAAGTAGTGAGTGGATAGATACAGGGGGGGTGAGGGAGGTGAGGGAGAATAGATTGAGTAGTGAGTATATGATGGGGAGGATATAGGATTAGGGAGTATAATGTATATATTGTCGTGAAAAATTAAGTTAACGAGTGGAGTTGTTGGGGATAAGTAACGGGGAATGAGATGTATCTTTGTAGTTTTGTCGGGAGTTGGGAGGTGGGTGTCTTTAATTGAGGGTTACATTTTATGCAGTATTATGTGGCTACGCATAAGCGGTGTGAGGTGTTGGGCCAGACGATGTTAACGAAAAAGGCATGTCTGAAATGGATGATATAAAAAGTCGTTGGCGAGTATTAGGTTGATTGTGTGTTATTGTGAGAGTTGGGTGTGCACACATTAAGGTCACCAAGAATGAAAGGTATAGTGTAATCTTAGGTGGATTAGTAAGTTTTGTAGAGTATTTTTAGACGTGTTAAGTAATGTGTGTTAGAGTAGTTGATTGTAGGTAAGTTTTAGTTGGGTTAAAAATATGTTATATATATTTGACGCATTATACAATGAGCACTTTGTAAGGTGCCGAGCTTTCTATGCGTGTGGCCATGAGGGGATACATGGATGCGTGGGAATTTGGGAGGTTAGGTATTGGATAGTAGCGCTAATATGAGGGGTAGATTATAAATTATTATATATGTGAGGATGTTCCTGATACAATAATGTATCGACGAGGAAGATGCTAGGGTCGGGTGTTTGTGTGTGGTTGGAGGGGAGGTAATCAGTTATATAATTAAAAATAATATAGTAGTAGTGATATGTAGGTAGGGTAGCGTATTTAGTAGTGATGTTAGATCTCATGTGTAGTGGGCGAGGTTAGATCTAAGATGATGGGGCTTGACTAGGCTTGGGTTTGTATTTGAGTTTGGATGGGTTGGGTAGCTGATGAATTAGTGATGATTTAACCCAAAGAGCGCAGTGATCTTTAGACTCGGGACGCAGAGGCTGTGATGGGTAAGTCTTGTTTGGGCCGATGGGGGGGGGAGGGGGTGGTGGGGTGTTGTGAGTTGAGGAGGGTAGATTAGGGAGTAGTGTGTCAAAGCGAGATTGGCGCATCGGAGTGGGTAGGGGTGGTAGGTATGTCATATTGGGGTAGTGAAACATAATAGAATTGAGGGTGGGGGTGGTTAAGGGGAGTGCAAGGGAGTTTCTCTCCAGTTTTCATAATGGATAGAGTGTATGGGGTGGGTGAGGGCGGTATTGAGTTGGAGTGAGTGGATTTGGGTCGGTGCATGGGGTCCTGGGTGCTAGTCTATAGCTGCAGTCCTGGAAGTAGTAGGTGCAAGTTGTGATTCTGATTTGAGAGAACATGTAGGAAATATGAGAGGGTATGGTAGAAGAAGAGGATGGATCAATAGGGAAACATTTAATCAAGTCTTTTGCAGTGAAAGTATAGTTGAGAGAGAAAGAACAGATGGATATGAAGAAATATGTGCGATTATGGATATTGGATGTCAGAAAAATGTGAAGGTGAAGGACTAGCTGTAGATAATGGTAAGGGTTACGATGGGGAGTTAGGATGATGATTGTCAAGGTCGGTGGTGTATGTGGGATCGAAGGTTGGTGTGGTAGTGGTCACGTGTTGATAATTTTTCTGGACCAGCCAGATGCACACCGCGTATGGCCGGCAATGAGAAGTACTATTTCCAGTGTGTTCAATACTTATACATACATATATGACGCTTTGTGGGAATACGAATGGGGATAAATGTTCGCATTGGAAGAAATTATAAGTATAGATTGTCAGAAATTGTGAGGGGGGTGGGGAATTGTGCTCATATTTAACGTGAAGATTGACTGAAAAAAATGAATTTACATGTTAATGATAGTTACTTAATAAATGTGCATCGAGTAAAGTTGCATATAGGTAAAATTCGAGGCGTACAACTTTAGTATAATGTGTAAAGTCAATGTAAAGCAATCAGTGAGAAGAACGATTTTTATTAATTTAGGGAAACATTAAACTTTCAAAATATAAATTTGAGTGAAGATGAAAAAAGGAACCAATGCTCACTTCAGTATCCTTCATGCGAAAATAATTAATAAGAGAATCTAGGTGTTGTAAGTGAATTACGCAGAGGAAAATATACCGAGCTTGCCTTATTAGCACTAAGCTAAAGGGAGTTAAGAAACAAAAGTTTTTCGTTGCGATATAGTACCATGGAAAGAAGCGTTAAGGTGAAAATATTTTGTGCACCGTTAAGTATCACTATTTTCTAAAGTCACAAATTTTCGGCGAATTATATCTGCGAAGCCATATTTAATATTTTTTAAATATATACAAGCAGACATGGCTCGTAACTGCGATATACCCGTTAGGGATCTACACCCCTTTGACCCACGGTAAATATTTTTAGTTACCATTGAATGAATAATGCCTTAGCCCTTTATTTGATGTCTTTACCTTGTTTGACCATTATATTCCTATGTTTGACATTTGATACGCATATTTATACCTAATATTAGGTTACATTTTTGACCTCGCTTAAAATGCACTGTGAATGGCTTGTGTATGGATAACCCACATCACCGTTATAAGTGAGTTATCTAAGTGATTACGTTCCTTATAGAGCAATCTTAGTAGCTTATATAATGTAAGTATTTAGATTAGTTGCCCACTATGGTAGGTACAGGTGAGTCCTCAAGTGAGTGCCATATCAGCAGTGCCAATGAGTTAGCCCCAATGTAGATGTGCATCGTATGTAAAGTCCGAGTATGCCATAGTATGAAGGCCTACAATATATTGTGCACAGTGAGTCTCGAGCCGGATCATTAGTGTGCCAACTGCGAAGTGACACTTTTTTCAACGAGCCTCTTTCTACCTCTACCTGACATCTCTCATACAACGACACTCAGCCTCTAATCTATGGGAGTGTCTAGTCCTAGGTAATGAATAGTTGACTCATAAAGGCAATCGATTTGTATGTAATTATTGATACTCATATTAACAGCTTTAACACGAAATACTGCTCAAAAGCTCATGTCTTACTACTTATGAGCTTTAAGTTATTTTTCTTATAAACACTTATAAACGTGTCGCACTTTTTTTTTTTTTAGAACATCTTTTATCTTTTCAATATCTAAACAGACATACACATATAAACACTTACACTCAAACACAGATGTACCACACACACACAAACAACACACAACACACACACACACACAACACACACACATATAAGGAAAGTGTTTATATTTTCAGAAAGCCAAGAAAGGTGGACCCTTTTTTTACATATTTATATGTTTACATAATTACACACGTACACACACAGATACACTTATAAAACTTCACTCACATATATTTATATACGAAACATTACACTCGATATTTTGACGCATCAGCATTAATGCCTTACAGCATGACGCCACATCACCATCTCAATTGTCCAACGCATAATGCATGCTCCTTCACAGCATAAGTGCCACGTTTCAATGCATTTGTGATGCCTAATACAGCATTATGACCTCAGACATTAGATGCCTCATATCTTTGAAGGATCATTCTTTGTATAAGACTTCCATGTTGATGATAGGCATCACTTTGTATACCATTACTTTATATGATTAAGAGTTTCCATCTGTTTTGAAATGAAGAGATCTTTAGATGGTATCCTCCTAATTACACTATCTATGATGAATATCAGAGTTTAATATTTAAATGTCTTTCACTCATTCCGCTATATCATTAAGTTCTCTCACCAGTGGCGTCAGTTGTGAGCCCTCCGCGTGAAGCTGACAACTATGATGCCCGTCTCACTCCTCGTAAGTTGCAGTGCGATACCTTCGCGTGCGATTCCCCGCCTGCCGCTGTTGCAGTCCGCAGGCGCAAATATTTCAGCGTACAACACGCGCAGCCGCGTGCGGTCGCAGAGCGCAATATCCCCCCTTTGTCCATCGCGCCGTGAAATGATAAATATATATACATAATAGCCTCTCATATTCTTTATTTCATACTTAAACTCATTTCACAAGAATTCCCTTCTCATACAACGATATACTATGGCTAAACTGCCTTCTATCATATCTTTTATTTCATACTCTATAACGACTCATTCTAATATTAATACAAAGACATTCTTTCTGCGAACCTAAAACTTGTACATATTACCGTTACCGACCATTATCTTACATCACATTATATGTACTGAATTTTTTTACTTAATACTTTTTAACTATACCATGCTTTTAGAGTGTTAATTTCATAACTTTTATAATAAATGTATGTAAAGACATTAGAGAAAAAAAATTCGGAGTGTACTCGATATATACATCATTTATTGAGCTTTACTGACATATAATTGTATTTATCATTCGAACACTTTTATTTATAAAACACATAAATACTATTACCATACCTTAAGCACGTAAAGCATTAAGTCAGATCGGTTGGTATTTATTTGTAAACCCACCTACGAAGGGACTTAAAGTAAGCCATTTGTTTTCTGCTTTATCTTGAGCTTTAACTCTTAACTGCCTTTACTGTGCTTTAAACTATCATAGTTTTACTAGCTTTATAACTTTTCTTGGCTTTTACTGCATTAATCACTCTCTGCTTTATAAGCTGTTTTTAATACTCTCTGCTTTACTGCTTTATAACTCTCTGCTTTACTGCTTTATCATATATTTTATTACATTATTTTTCTTTTATATTATTTTTATTTTGATTTTTAAATACTTTTTTATTTTATTATTTCTATTTTTATTTTTTGTGTTAAAATTACTATTTTTTATAATCCCCCTAAGAAATATGTAACGAATTAAACCAACATTCAGAGTGTCTGATATATACGACATCATTTTTATTAAGTGACTATTTAAAAAGTCCCTAAAATTTATTAAAACATATTATCTCATATTTATACCTAATCACATTGGAGTACAAGTAATAATCAAAATAGAGGTTGTTATTACCTAACACCTAGTGGGATTAGTATGAATGATTTCCTTTTATGTTTTAAACCATACTTTTCTGCGTTCTTAGTCTATTCGTGTTTTAACTGCCTTTACTAAACATCATGTACTTATCTCGCTTTTAATCTTTCTCTGTGCTTTACACAATGCTGTTAACTTTCTCGCTTTACTAGAGCTTTTAACTTTCTGCTTTACTGTCATTTAAACTTTCTGCTTTACTGTTTTTAACTCATATGTCATTTACTACTTTTATAGCTATATATAGCTATTTATATTTATTAATATGTATTTACGGATTTTTAATACTTTTTAATTTATTTTGAGCAAATTAACTAAATATTATCTTTTAACATTTTATTATTAACTGTATAAATTTCCTCGGAAGTTATTTTTTTAATCTTTTTAGTATATCATATATCATAGTTTGAAACATTAATGTTTTTTTTTTTATTTTATTTTTTGTTTTACATACTTTTTATTTATTTATTATTATTTTCTTTATATTTTTATTTATATTTAATTTTATTATTTTTATTATCTATATGTTTATTTTTATTTTTATAATCGCGATATGTGATTAATTTATCACTTATGCCTAATTGTAACTTAGTAATATTTTTAGACACATCCAACAATTAAATAAACAAACGCAAGAAACAACTACAACACACACACACATGAATACTTAATCAAACACATTTCAACAAACACACACGTACACACTTGTACACATAAAGACACAACACACATTCCTATGAACTTTAAATCACACATAATCACTTATATGATCACTTATTACCAGCACATTCACTAGACACTTATTTAACAACACATTCACTATTGAACTTATACACACCCATATCACTAATGACATGATACATTTTCTCATATACATCTTATACTCATTTTACACTTACATCTCGCACATAACTACGTTTTAGCATAGAAGTATGAATTTGCTCCATGGAGCTCTCCTTTCACCATCTATATCTGTGATTTATACTTGCCTCTATCCATGTAACATGATTTACTTTACACAGACGCACATTGTCACTTTACAATATCTCCTCACCGATTTTACTTACATTCACACACACACACATCAGATTTCTACTTACACTATCTACACAGATTTGTAAGTACTTGACACTCAGCGAGCGAGCAAGATTTTACTTACACTCACATAAATTTCCTTACACTAACCTATTTCAGATTTAACTACACTGCACACAGATTACTTCACCACTCACTACACAGATTTACTTATCACCTTATTCACACAAGATTTACATTACACTCAGCACACAGAATTCTACTATCACACAACACTGCACAACTCAACTTACCATATACGTATAATTTTTTAACATTTTTATGTATTTAATAAAAGAAGTTGAATTTAAAATATTAATTCCATACACTTATTGAACGTTTAAGTTGCTTCAAAGTTCTCGAACACTATATCTAGAGATTCAAGGAATATTGTTTGAACAATAGAATTTAGTTTATTACTAGTTCAAAATTTTTTTTATAACATCTTTTTACCTAATTATTTATTTGAAATAAAATATATCTTATCTGTGAAAAGATAATTATTATATTTTTGTAGTTTTAAAATTAATTAAACGACGTTATATTTTATCCGTACTTATCCACAGTAAATCAGTAAATCATGTGCATCAGTTAAGCCCCTAAGTCATCACATACTCTACATAATCACTCGAAAGACTATGAATCTAACTGTATTTTTGTATTTCTAAATTAATTAATAAATCAAGATTGCATGGAAGTAATATTGAACAGCATTTACAACTCATTGTAATTAATAAAATGTATTAATTAATATACATAAAATTACGAACAAATAACTAATTTAGATTTCATGGCTCATTTTGATAATTATAACATAATTATATCTATATTGTCTTTCTACAAAGACTAACTACTTAATTAAAAATAAGCTCATATTAAACACATGTTACATTCTTATTATTCGCAATTCGAATGTTTACTAAATAATAATATATTCATGATTTTTATTAATAATTTTATTCATATAATATTTTTCTATTATATTATATATATATTGTATATTAATTAAATACTATTGAATGACTTCTGATCACATCCCATATTCATTCGACGATAAGGTACACACAGACCCTTCCGCAGATATTCGTGACATTGGGGGGGTGATAACTGAAACTCGGGACCTGACCTCTCTCTGTATACAATGTGCTTGAACTTGACTACTTTGTACCTTAGGCTCTAGATTGTGTCACGGATAAATCTCGGTTTGTACCTTGGCTTTTGTAACCAGTTCGTCACACGTGCCCGGGAGCGATTTAGGCCTTAGTATGGGAACACCCAGGTCAAAATAGACTTTTCAACTCGCTTTTTTCTGTCAAATTAGGTAGTGCAAATAACTCTACGGTTTAGCACCACCTAATTTACGAGTAATCGACACTAATTTATTAGTGATATTAACCATTTTTATTGGTATCCTTCACTCCAGGTCTGATCTTACAGAGGCAGAATCAATTTTGGCATTTATGGCGTGCTGGTGGCGATTCAGATATTCATTACAGTTTTCGGATATATGTGTATACTTTTACAACATGAAAGAGAATATGGTCACATTATATTTCAATTCTTTCATTTTCCATTATTATTTGGAGACATTTTTCCCTCCTCACAATTTCGACTAACCCCTCAACACGTACACAATAATTGGTATGCTTTTTTTTTGCAACGTTCTTTAGTTTAACACGTTGATTTTCAGCAGCGCGATAGTTTTTAATTTCTGTGTAGAGCAATGTAAGAATGAATCTCTGTTCAAGAAATATTTTTTTTTCAATTTTCCATATATATTCATTCGAAATGATGTTGTCTCATGGTGTTCTGACATTTTTGGAGGTAACTTCCAGAATTTTTCTTCACAAATGACATCAATACTTGACAATATGCATAGATAGGCTTACCATCTATCTAAAAAGTACAGAAGTTACGTGTGTTTAATTTCGCATTTTCTTGAGTTTTGTGTGACTGCCCGTGTCACGATCGGTTCACCAAAGAATTGTCCAATACCCCATTTACTTTGTTAATCTGTGAAATAGTTGAAAATGTACAAAAAGTTTGGGCTGAAATTTTTTTTGTATTCGTGGCTGGCGTAGTGGTTGTAAAGATTTTTCTAGGCTCTTCCTCCTTATTAACCGGGGGAGGTGACTCATTTTCCCTCTCACTCTTAGATTTTTTTTTTCTTTGCTCCTATTAGTGAGATTACGTTTTTGGTGGAATGTCGTATGGTCGAAAATTTTCCCAAAAAATCAACATTGTTGCAAAATATTTTTATTTAAAAAAATTTCTTTTGAGTATAGCACCAAAAATTATCTCAACCGTAATAAAATGAGTGCATCTTTCCCTACGGAGAATATGTCCCTGATAAATTTCCTTACTTCATCTATTGAAGAGTGAAAGAAATATATCGAGAGCAAGTGTCACGATGTACTCTAGTAATTGGCACAAAAAAAAGAAGAGAGAACGTGTTTGGGAAATTGGTCGACGCTGAGCACAAAACTCAAGATAATACCGTAAAGTACTTCTCTTGTCCATCTTTTTTTTATGCCCCATTAATGTGACATATACATATGCATGTGTGAGTCTAATGTTTGACGTTGATTTCATGTAACTAACAAATTCTGGAAGTTGTGGGTGTCCGAATGGACTGATGAATGTCAGCGAAGAAATGAATTTTGCAATGACATTCTATTAAAAATTGTAAATTCTCCGAGAGCAGAATAGGATAAGTGCAAGGAGAAAAAGATCAGAGAGAAATAGAAACGCTTGTGTTAAATGGTATTGGGGCAAAAAGAGACCTACTATTGGTAATGATTTCATTGTTGGTGCACTCGTCTATAGACTATCGTGTCTTGACAAAGAGTTCGCCAAATTTAGTATGTGATCGCCAGAATTCCTGAGGTGGGTGGCATGAAGGAAATAGGGAGGTCGCGTCCGCTAGCCCTAATGAATGACTCTCCAATGACCTTGTTGGGTAAAATCTTTTAGCCCTTCAAGCTCTAAAGGACTAAGTGGAGGCGCGAGGCAGGGTACGAAAAGAGTGTGGTATCCAGTATATTCTGAGTCGAAGGAGTGCGAGCAATATCAGAGTTTTTAGTTTGATGTATTCTTCATATATTATTCTTGTACGACATACCTTAGAAACTATGATTTGTGAATGATACAGTAAATTAGTGCTTAAGTCAGGTTAAGCCATAAGGGAAAAATTCGTTTACCTTTCTCTTGTGAGTGGGTGATTCCTGCTCGGTATGTACAATCCTTATCAATCATATATTTGTCTTTCGTAACAATCGTATGGGTGATTTGGTCGTACGAATTATATTTAGTCAGCATGCTAGGTATAGTAAGGACAACACTCGTTTTTTACATAATTTCCTGAACTCTTTTAATCGTTGCCTATGATTGGATATAATTTATGAGGTGGAGATGCGTGTCCTTACGAATCCAAACTCATTTTTAAAACCTTCATATCTTCGTGTTTTTGGGGCTTTTCTTTGTATGGCGTCCATATTGTTCTCTTGAAATGTTGTAATAAGTAAGTGCAGTCGCTCAATATTTTCATAGAAGTAAGTGTAATTCAATGAATTCCTGTCATATGATTAGTCTTTTCTAATGACAAGAGCGAGTTGTGTGCGCTGTAGTTGTGAATGTCAAGATCTCTCTCGGTACCAGTAAAGGGTTTCATTCTTATAGTGAGAATAGAAATACTCCGGAGTGTGGTTAGTGTGGAGAGTTTTCAAGTGTGCCATCCCCAACATCACACACTGTTGGGCCTTTGTATGCTTGATGGTTCTTGTGTAATAGAAAGAAGCGCGTATTGCCCCTCATTTCAAATACATCTTTCTCTTCATTTTAATCACATATATATTATGTTGTGATATGTAAATACCAAACAAAGGGTCATTTTTGGTGAGTGTACTTCAGATAGAAATATAGTAAATCTGAAGAGTGGCTCTGGTATCAGAATAGCTGATTTATAAAGTTTCTAGCTGCGAGCGTGTAAAAGTGGGAGGTAACCTGGAATAGTATGATGTATTATTACTAGCACTGTGTCGCCAGAACCCTAACAGCGAATAAGCAACTTCTACGTGAGATAAATATCGTCAATATTTTATAACCGTTCAAACACCGCATAAACCATTTGTGAGTTAAGTTAGATTTGAAAGTTTAGGATTATAGGAGTGGAGTATGAAATTCAGAGTGAAGTTTAATCAGAAGCTTGAGATTAACTGCTCATCTTTGTGAGATTTCTTACATTCTGCTTCCTCTTGCAATATTTTTGACGTATTGTTAGAGGTTACTTGTACTGGGAGTATTTTTTAATGTCATCGTTCATAATATTTCTTACTAGATTTTACTTTAGGCTAGGTATAGGTTAGTGTTAGATCTTGTTAGTATCCACAGAATACTACGCATTTAAGAAAACCCTATCGATGATCTAGCGGTTATTTGCGATCGACTCGCTTCTAAAGTCTTTAGGTAGGCATAAATATTTCATTTATGTTCTATCTTTAGTGGATAAACATATTGGCAATAAAGTAATATTTTATGCAGGGTGACGTGCGTAGAATGTAATAGACATATGACCCTATTAGTTGTGCGTGAGAGCAGTTTGTTACCGTATGGGTTAGTTCCACTAGAGTATAGTTGAGACACGAAACTATAGTCATCGAGTAATGATATATACTAATGAGCATATCTGTGCAAAGATTTGGAGAATTTTAATATTGTAAGTAGTAAAAACAATCAAATCAATACCCCCTTTTTTACTATCAATAGCAGAAATATAAGCTGAAAAATTACATAACAAAAAAGTTCCAGAAGTATTCATAAAAGTTTTAATTATGTATATATTTTATTAAAAAGTATACTAAATCATTGTGAGACAATAAATAATTAAATTTTTAGTACTTGTATATAGTATTATAGTATGAACAAGTATAATTAGGGTAAGTAGCTCAGATCCTGTATAATGGATGATAAGTGGAGTCATTGTTTGTAATAGTCTATGATTCGGATAAAGTATAGAAAAGTATGTGTTAATTAAAGAGTGTTCATAAATAGGAAGTGAAAGTAATCTTTATAAAGTGTAATGATAATATGGTTAGGCAATGAATGAGGTGTTAGCATATAATAATAATATAATAAAATAAATAATAATATAGAAGGATTAAACTTTGAACTAGACTCCCTTTTGGAGAGGCTTGTTGTTGACTACAAAAATAATGATATGAATTATAACTTAATTATAAAGGATTTTAACTAACATAACACTTTAAATTTTTGTTTTCATTTTCAAGGAAAATGAGGTTAAAACGCCAGACGAAGTAAAGATTGCGATAGAAGGTATTGATGATATATGCACTTAAGATTTCAATAATAGTAATTAATACTGTGTATCCATTTCTGAGAGGAATGAGGTTTTATTGACCTGCTGTATTTACTAGTTTTTTAGAATAAAATATTTTATACATGTATGTTAAGAGTTTTAAATGAACGAAACCAGGTTCAGGGAGTAATGAAAAAATACATGATTTATTCATAGCTAAGAGGAATCATAATGACATAATTCATCTAGACGCAATCACATATGAGATGTCATATAGAGATAAGATTACTAACCGTGCTGCTCACAAGAAGGTACAACATTTCCATTCTTACCGTGCTTAAGAAATGAGTCTTCACCGTATCCAGAGCATGTTTCAGTGTGTGGAGAATAATAATATTTATTTTAATTAATTCTAATACAATAGAGTATTCTTCGAATATCTTGCCTTCCTACAGTTTCCAACACTTTCCTTTTTACAAGTATGTCGAGGCCTTCAAAGTCAGCCTTGGGATAATTGGACAAAAAGTAGGGTATTAGTGTGTGGTCTAATTTTACCTAAATTTGAGCTGTGAGCAACGATGTCTGATTAAGCTATAATAATTTTGTATACCACCTTTTGAGCAGAGAAATTAAGGTCTAGGTCTGAAATATAATTTTTGACCTCGGTGAAGATTTAGGCCTAATCGATGCCGCACAGGGTAACAGAAAAGCGATATCTATATAAATTCGTAGACAGTTATGAGTGTACTTAATTTCAACATCATTTTTAGAGACAGAGTTGAAGAGTTTGGGTCGAGTTTTCGGAGTATCTGATGCAGGATTTGCGCGGATTCTGTTTGTTTTACTCGTCAGATGGATAGTCATGTAACGGTATATAATATATATTTATGTGAAGGTATATATTAAGTTCGGTGAGAATATAGTTTCAAACAAACCACCAACAAGTCAAGTAGACTTTGAAATTTTTTTTTCTAGTTAACATCCTGTGAGCGAGGATATAAGGGTGTAGTAGTGAATGAAATTGTTATTATTTGTTAAATATAGAACTTAGAGAAGATTTAATAACATAGAGTGAAATAAATGTTAGCAAGCTAAGATAACTAATTTATCTTTTAGTTTAATTTTGATTACTTATTACATGGGTAGATGTGTTAAATGCAGGTATAAGCAGCTAGAAACAAAAAGATGACACTAGAACTTGGGTGTAGAGGGGATACTCAGGAGGCAACGCATTCTGAGTTTGACTGGAATTTAATGTTTAAGGTCGTATACTTTGTCAAGTGTGTATATAAATATAAATATCATAGAGAAATTGTGAAGATAAAAGTTATTTTTATAAAACCTTTGAGTTTTATATTTAGAAATTTATAAAAAAAGTATTAAAGATATAATCAACTCTTTGATCTAGGATAATGATTTAGTATTATTTAGCAAAGGTTCAAGCAATTTGAAATAATTTTAGTTATATTGATGATTATATAAAACTTTATAGTATATTATGTAAAACATTAAAATGTTTTTAATAATCTATTACGTTATATATGTGTAACGTGACGTGCTGCGTGTGTTGTGTCAGTTTAAATTTCTGTGTTGGGTGTAGTGTAAAGTATATAATCGTGTGTGAGTGTAAGTAAATCTGTGTGTGAGTGTAAGTAAATCTGTGTGAGTGTACAGTAAATCTGTGGTGTGTGTGTGTGAGTGAAGTAAATCTGTGGTGGGAGTGTAAGAATATCTGCGTGTGTAAGTAAATCGTGTGTGAGTGTAAGTGTAATGTAAGTGTCCTATGTGAAAATTGTAAGTGTCATAGTGAATTGTGTATAAGTTGTCATAGTGATGTGTGTGATAGTGTCTCATAGTGAATGTGGTTTATACAATGTCCATAAGTGAATGTGTTGTATCAAGTGTCCAATAGTGAATGTGTGTGTGTGTGTGTGTTTGGTGTGTTGTGTGTGTTGTGTGTGGTGTTGTGTGTGTGTGTTTCTAATAATTAATTAACATAGCATGAAAAAATTTCAACTACGTAATAAAATATTACAAATAAAAATAAGATAATAAAATAATAAAATGATAATAAAAAATAAATAAAAATAATAAATAAAATAAATAAAAAGATTAAAACAAAATAAAGATAAAAAAACATAATGTTACACTTCGTATAAAAAATAAAAATAAAAATGATGAGATATAAAAATAATAAAATAATAATAAAATATATAAAAATAAATAATACATAAAAATAAATAAAGATTAAAATAAATATAAAAAACATAATGTTAATAAATATAAATATGATGATGCAAAGTAGTAAAACATATGAGTTTAAGCAGTAAAAGCATGAGATGCAGCAGTAAATTCAGAAAGTTAAAGCAGTAAAGCAGAAAGTTTAAGCAGGCCCTTAAAAGCAGAAAGTGTAAAGCAGCTAAAACATCAGTAAGGTCAGTAAGCAGAGAAAGTATAAATAGCAGATAAATGTCAGTAACACAAAGGGCATACTTAATCACACCTCTCTAGGTGTTAGGTAAGTACACCTCTCATTTGTTTTACGGTCTTTACGTGCTTTTAGGGTAGGGTTGTATGTATTAGAGGGTAGTTATTTTAATGTTGTTTTAATTTATATTAAATTGTTTACATTTTTATTAAAATAATATCTTTTTTATCATATTTTTTATATTATTCTTACATTTAAAATTATTATAAATATAATAAAATGTATTAATACAAAATATATATAATATAATGAAATAAAAAATGTTGTTTAGATAGATAGTTTTAATAATCATAAATAAAAATATTATAAAAGAAAATCATAATGTATAATAATATATAGTCTATTAGCAGTAAATCAGAGAAAGTTAAATATCATTATACAGAGAGTTAATAACAGTAAAATTGCAGTAGAGTTTAAAGCAGTAAAGCAGAATAAGTTAAAAGACGTAAAATACATGAGTTAAAGCAAGTAAAGCAGCAAAGTTAATAGCAGTATAAGTCAGTAAATAACAATAAGGCATACTTAAATTATCCCACTGGTTTATAGAGGTTAAATTAACACCAAAATCTTATTTATGTTTTATCTGCTTTTCATGCTTCTTAAGTGTATGTAAATATTATCGTGTTTTTAATAAATTCGTATCAATTTTAGTTAAATATAAAATTGTTTTATTTATCAGTACACTTGTGTGATTTTTTTCTTCTCGCTTACATTCAGTATTTTAAAATTTACTAAATTAATAAAGTTATTAAGTAAACAAGTATTAAGTTAAAAAATAATGTTAATAAATATGTGTAAAAAATAATAGGTTCTGTAATGGAGGTTTAGTTTTAGTTCGCGAGAAATGTTTTTTAAAAATGTTTAGTTGAAATAAATAGAAATAAACTCATAGTATTTGAAAAGAAATTCTTTGAATGTTCTAAGTATAAAAATAAAAAAATGAATGAACTTATGGTATATAATATTATTTTTAATTGCGCGGAAAAGATTGCGTCTCTGTCTGGGACGACGCGTGCGTGGCGTGAGGTACTCGAAGTATTATTGACACCTGCGGCTTGCAGCGTGCCGAGGGCGGTGGTTGGGAACGCGGCGGGTCGCACACCTGCGGGTGCGGGGTTTGGTTCCGCTTCACCGCGAGAGGGGCGCCACTGTTGTCCTGGTGGGGCACGCCTACATATCAACCATGGCGCACGAAGACAATTAATAATCATTGAACTGCTGGTATCTTAGATGACTTGTGGGGTAGAGTGAAATGGACATCAAATAATGATTTATCATCAAAGATGAATCATCAAAAAAGTAGATGGATCATAAAAGATTGTTCATCAAAGATTGAGTCATCAATAGATGAACCTTCAACAGTTGATGGCAAATATGCTGAGGCATTAATGCTGAAGGCATTCAATGCTGAGGGATCATTAATGCTTGAAGTGGAGGCGGGTGGTGATTCATGGCTTGCATAAGTGTCTAAAATGCTCAAGTCGTATGTTTTATGGCATGTTAATAAGTGCTCTGTGATAGCATCATATACATGACATCGAGTCAATCTCAGTGCGGATGCTTTCGGTGAGGAGAGGCGTCCTAAAGTAACACTCGACGTGTGATACTGGCACCCTGTTATAGTTAACTATATAAGTGATATCTGATGTGTGTTGATAGATAAGGTGGTGGAAGTTGTTGGTGGTGTTTGTCGTGATGTGCTGTACGGTTAAATGTGTTGGGTGTAGTTTAGTGTGTGATTGGTGCTGTGATGGATTTGTAAAGTTTCGTAGTAGTAAGTTTAAGGGTCTTTAGGTAATGTAAGAGTGTCTATGGCTTAGAGTGTAATGCTATTGAGTATTATTTTACTGAAAGTCTTAGGTAAGAAGTGTACCTTGAAATGTAAGAGTGAGGTGGAAGAAACAGTGTCGTCACCGTAAGATATAGGTGTAGTATAAGTACAGCTCATAGCAATTCGGGTTCTCTTCCTTATTATATAACTCATCTGTAATTAGGGGTAGACACACATATTGTAGGCTCTATTGACGGTTTAACATGGGAGGAGGTAGAGAAAAGCGAAGACTGAAAAAGTGCACATCTCTTCTAGTTCAAAAGAGGTTTTCTTGTTGGCCCATTCAGACCTTGGCACTGCAATTATGGCCAGGACTATTATATGTGGCAGTGCACTCGTACTGAGTTGTGCATTTGACCTCTACTCTCTGTACTATGTGGCACTCTAGTTGGCACATGCCTCATCTTGAGTAGCTAGCGTCTAGTCTTGGGTGGCAGCTTTAAGCACTGCCCCGCACAACGGCACCTGAAAGCAACGTGCAATTATAATACTACAGTTCTTGGAGTAACGAAGATAATCTGAAAGCCCTGTGTGATCAATCATAAGAATACTCTTCGATAGAGTGATTTGTGGGAACCAATCAAACAGCCATCAAGTTAAAGTGAATGCCGTGGGTCAACAAGAGTTTGTAACGCTCATAGGTATATTAAAATATCATGGTGATAGAAGTCAACCCCGATCGTGAAAAATATTTCAGTTAGTGTCAATACAATTAAAGACATTCAAAAACGGGCTTAAGTTCCCTAAAGGGTTATAGGACAAATATAAATTATCCTTATTGTGGGTCAATATTTATTTTGATACTCCATCATTATAACATGGTGGCAGGGTTATGAAGAGCTCGAAGTGAGTGTTTAATCTGTCAATCAATCGCAGATATAATGACAATCTTGCAAGAGATAATGAGGGCTAAGGGGTGCCCGCTAAAGGCAAGATGCGAGAGAGAAAGTTAGTGGTGCAAGATAAATGTCCCAGATGGAAGACATAGAGTAGCCGAAAGGTTACCAGTGCGAAGTGTAGTGTGGGCAAATCTGACCCATGTGATAAATATATCCAGAAGGAAGCCAAAATACCTCCGTGGGCCCCTAATAATTTTAGTACCACTTGCTCCGGTATGGATCGAATATTAATTTTACCGTGTGGCAATAAAATGACCCAATGGTATGGCAGGCTTAAATCAAGTGCCTAATTGACCGTCATCTAGTTGGTGAATCAAGAGACTCAAGTGTACGAATATTCAAAAGATAAGCAGGGCTATAGCGCGTTTTGCTCAAAGGGTTTCCACCGTCATTGTCGAATGTCTGTTAATTGTCGGTGCCAAAAATAATTACCTGGGGAGAGTCCTGCTCTGGTGGGTGGGCAAAAATGGCTCCCCGTGTCCGATTAAAAGATTAGGTGGTGCGGTTAATAGGGGGACTTAAGAACGTATGATCTACGTGTTGCTGTGACGCACCGTGTATAGGCGCACCTGAAGTTTCTTTCTGAACACTTTGAGACTATATATTTTATGGAAGGAGCGTTGCCTAGTGTGTGAATAAGTTAGGGGGTGACACAAAAAGTGCCAGGGAGGTGGTATTGGATAAGAAAGTTTGTGGTGTGTTGCGAAGTAATCAAGGGTGTTTACTTAAAAAGAAGTTGAGGTGTTCCTCGGCAAAGAAGGATGGTAATGGGATTCTCTTAATAAATAAAATTTAGGGTGTTCGAGAAAAATATCAAGGAGTGGGTTTCAAGGAGATCGGGTGTCAAAAATCGATCACTTCTCCATGAGAAGGACATAAGTGGTAGAGTAGATAAAATTTGGGCCAAATTGACCGATGTAAGACCAAAGGGTTGTTCGACGAAAGAAAGGTAAAGGCCAAAAAGGTAAACCCCAAAAAGGTCAAGGGTCTTAGGTCGTAAATAGTTAGTGTGAGGCTCAAGAATGAGGTCGCGGTTGCATGTGCTGACAAGCAGTAAAACTCCGTGTTGTCAACAAGCGGTCATTTTCGACGTGTGAGAGTAACATTGTGCCGTTACCCTCAAGTTCTTGGATGACACGATACATAATAGGTGAGATATAATAATGGCAAAGGAATAGATACATATATTTTCCCGTGAACAGAGACAAACCGGTTGGGTATACAAAGAAAAATTAAATTCTTAGTACGATAACATTTATATAAAGGTATTATATAATGTATAATTCGTCGCACTTATGTATACTTATCATTAGAGATGTCTTATTATGTAATGTATTGATGATCCATTAACTAACGAAATAGATTGTGCTTTCGGAATGTTCTTCCTATGTTCTGGGATAGGTCGTATAGAGTATATGGTTGAGATTTAAGTATAATAATATTTTTCGGTTATATATATATTATATATATATATAATGAAGTATTATTGTTATATATATATATTAAATAATGAGAATAAATAAATTTTATTAATTTATATGTTTTTTGAGTTTTTATGGTTATATTTATATATAAATTGTTTTTGGCTTTATGTTGTTTATGGCTTTATTACTTTCAGTGAAGCTTTCTTTTATGCTGTTATCAAGATTTTTGTGTTGTTCTTGATTATGATTATTCTTGTAATTCTGCTGCTATTATTGTAATACTGAAGATACTATTATATTATATATAATTATTTGTAGGGTGATTAGCAATTTAATAATATATTATATGTATATGAGTTATTATTGTATAGTCGGAGTTACTCTGTTTGATAAAGATCGCAACTATATATAAGTGGTTTTGTTCACTAGTATGGATATGATGAGCTTGAAATTAGTTGAGTATAGTTTTTATTCTTTATTTTATTTTATATTTTATAATAGGTGGGTATTGCTAAGATAAATTGCTGTAGTGTTTGCTGTATCAGGTCCAATATACATGCGTTGAAGAGATCTGGTTAAATTTGATGGGTACAAAATAATAAAAACAAGTATCGAAAAAAAATTATTTTTCATTTGATAAGAATGGGATTAAATAAATAAATGTGGTTTTATGTAACGATATATGTTTTATTTTTCCAAGTGACGTATGGGGAGGCTGAGAAGAGCTGGACCCTTATTATGGAGCGAAAGCACCAATCCATAATTGTTGGGTACTGTGCCAGCAGCTACTGAAGAAACTACGAATATGAGAAAGCTAAGTTCGTAATTAATACAAGTATCAACAGCTATTATAATTCTTTTGCGGTTTCCTAGTCGGTGCTTTATTATGGTATTATTATGTTTTGAGTTATTATTCCATGATTGAGATTATTTTTGATTAGTGTTATTGTTATCAATTATTTATTATCAATAAGTATTTCATTATTATATTATTAATATTATTATATTATATTTGTTTCATTTATTAATTTAATTATTTTGATTCATTATATGTAAGATATTTATTAATGTAAACGTATTAAAGACGTAAAAGAATATAACAATTAAACTCTTAGGAAACAAAATTTTTATTGATACCTGTGTATTTATTCTTCTTATCTCTTCTTAATGTAATTTTCATTTCTGAATATCCAAAATTATATTGGTATTTGTCTATAAGGTTCAGTTTTGACGCCTTTATTTGAAAAACTTAAAAAATTAGGAATTTTTTTTCTGGACTGTAAGATCATGAACAAAACCCAATTACGTATATCTTTTATTTATTTCAGACTACGAACAAAAAATACAAAGATCTAAAATATTAGGATCATAGAAGAATAAAAAATAATCAGTAAAAATTATTATTACATTACGTGATAAAATTATATTAATTATTATTAAAATAATTAATAATAGTTATAAAAATTTTAAAAACATCTAATTAATATATCAATAATAAAAGAAAATCATTTATTTAAGTTTGATTAAACTGAAATGTAAAAGCTAGTTGCATAAAAGTAAAATATGCCTTTCCAATACGAAAAATAATTAATAGTATATATTAATAGTAGATAAAATGCAATGTAATATAAATTATTATTATTGACCCCTATTGACCCGACCTAAATAAAAATTAACATTATCTTTAATAACAAGAAATAATTAGTCCTACTATGAGATATCCAGTGATTAATCAAATTTCCATTATCTACACATTATTAACATTTTTAACAGTATATGTATATAATATGTTTAATATATATATATTATAAAATATACATATTATATATAATAAAGAATAGAATTGTACATAAAATATTATACGATATATAATATTAATTATAATCATATTA
>JABUQX010041310.1:0-17815 GCA_015478945.1 Trachelipus rathkii | reverse complement strand
CTAAATGCCCATACCATTTAACTTACGCCTTCTCCGCTCTTCCCACCAGACCATTCCTCCATTCACACTCACCCTCACCACCCTATTCCTAATCCTCTCCCTTTGCTAACCCCACAAACCGCTCTCAACCCCTTCATCTCAAATACTTCAACTTTTTTCTTGGACCTAGCATTCAACCCCAACGTTTCACACCCATATACCACCGCTGTACACAGATTTTTTCAAACATACTATCTTAACTTTCCGTGATAGATCCCCCCCTTTCCCATATTTCTCTCAGACCACTCAACGCCCTCATTCCTTCACCTATTCTAGTGTTCTATCTCCTCCTTCATCCCTCCCCCCTTACCCAACTCCATCCCCTAAATATCTAAAAATCCTTACTTCCTCCAATACTACCCCCCTACTCTAACCTCTAAACCCTCCCCCTCCCCACTCTCTCCTCCTCCTCAAAACACTAACACTTACTCTTACCTGGATTTTATTTTAAAGCCCCTTTTGTCCACACACTCTTTCAAACTCCTTCACCAAATACCTCAGCCCTTCCGCTTTCTTCGCCACTAGGGCAGTATCATCCCCAAACAGTATCATGTTCACTTTCCCTTCTATCATTCCCTTTCATCAATTCCACCCCCTCCCCCTCCTCACCATTCCTCTGCAAAACACTCTCCATAAACAAATTGAATAGCAACCGTCGACATTACACACCCCTGCCTCCATCCACACACATGTCCCAAACATCTCACTCTCCCTCCTAACACTCTCACACGCATTCTACTATTCCTCTATAAAAAGCCCTAATACTTTTCCCTAAATTACCCCCCACCACATTTTCCTCTTTCCTCCAAACCCCTCCACAGTTCACCCCTATTCACTCTATCATATGCTTTTCTGCTCTTAAATCTAAAAACATCCATCACTTTTCTCCTTCTCAATATTTTTCTCCACAAGCATCTTTTAATGTAAACACTTGATCCACGACACCCTTTCCCTCCCCTAAATCCTCCTTGTTCTTCCCTATTCTTCCCTCCGTTAAACCTCTTACTCTCTCAATCAATATTCTTCCGTACACTTTCCCTACCACACTTAAAAGACATATACCTCTATAATTTCCACATTCCATCCTATCCTATCCCCTTTCCCCTTATACAGGGGAACCAAACATCCATCCTCCCAATCCTGTGGTACCTCACCACTCCTCCAAAATATGTTATATAACCTATGCAGCCATTCCTCCACCCCTATACCTTCCTTCTGCAACATTTCCATTCTCACACCATCCAGACACTGCGGACTTCCCTTTTTTTTTTTCTCCTTATATTCTTCCAAACATCCTTCCATTTGTATTTTCACCCCCCCTCCCTCCCCACTTCGTTTCCCATCCGTCACCCTTGCATATCTACCTCCCGCTACCCACCCCCTTCATTCAACTATGTCCACCTAAAATTACTCCCCCCACCTTCTTCCTCACCCTATCCTCTCCTCCTATCCAATCTCCCATCTCCTCCCTTAATCTCTCCCCCAACCCCTCCTTCCTCTCCCTTTTTTTATTAACCTCTTTCCAGACTCTTACTTACTCTCTCCCTGATTCAAATTATTCCGTCACTTTTCTACAACCATTCCTTCGTTTTGCCTCTTCTCTTCGCCCTCTCCACCGCCCTCTTGGCTTCCACTCTAACCCTTCTATAATTCCTCCCTAGCTATCTTCTCCCCTACTTGCCAACCATTTCACATAAGCCTCCTCTTTCCTTTTCACCACCTCCTTTACCTCCTCACTCCACAATTCACTTCCTTTCCTTCTGCTTGCACCCACCCTTTTTTAACTCCACGATACCTTCTCCAGCTCTTTCAAACATCTTACTGTGCCTCCTCTAAACTGCTTTCTTTCTTCTTTTCCCACCCATCCCTGCCACCTTTTGTTCTCGGCATTTGTCCAACAACTCATTTCCTTCTCTAACTCACCCTCTTCTGCTGCGTTCCCTCTCTACCTGAATTCTAGATTCTTTCTCCTACCCCATGGTCCTCCATACCTCTCCTAAACTCCCTCTTACATACTATCCCCTCCAATTCTATCTCCTCCACTTTTTCCACCTTTATCACTTCACTCCTCCTGCTGTGTCTTTCTTCCCCGTTCGCCTTCCGAAACTCTGCTCGATCTTCATTCTCTCGCCACCCTCTATTCCTGGCCTGAGACGTCACCACAATAGTGATCCGATTTACTCGCCCCCGTCCCCGTGTCTCTCCTCTTAAACACATTATATGTGTCTATACTATAAACACCTCTCACTCTCTATTCCAAATAGGTTGCTCCCCTACTCTTACCACAGCGATAAAGTTTCTGCAGTCATCGCGCATTCCCCCCCCGTTATCTCACTCTTCCATGTATACTTATAATGATTATCATTTTTTTTTTAAACCAAGTATTCTGTTGCCCAAGCCATAATCCTAGTGTGTGTTTGTTTCGAACACAAATAAAAAATCTTTCTATCAGAGATCTGTCTCATTTCCATGCTTTAATTCCATCTCCTCCTCTGCCTACGTAACAGCCAAAATGTCCTATTCTCTAAATAGTTTAAATTGCTACTTTTCTTTACTTTTTGCTCTATATAACTACCCTTTACCAGACTCCTGCCTTACGACCGCCTTTTTGTTCCATGTCTAAGCCCTTCCCCAATTGGTGCTTAGCAAATTTTATATGGATAGTTTACCTCGGCAAGAAACATTTACGTTCGCGCAGTACACTCTCCCTCTCGCATTACATCCCCTAAAAAATGTGCTTGTGTCTCTCTCCTTTCCTTGCTCTCCCGCCAATATACATTATATCACTTAATAAAATGTTTTCAATCATTGCATCCACATATTCAATCACCATCTCACTTCCATTCTTGATCACCGTCTTCCTAAACTCTATTACTCCTTACATTATATACTCCTATTTTTTTAGATATACTACGCTTTGTTTATCAACTCACATTTCTCATCCTATATTTGTTACCTATAACAATACATCTTTATCACCTCTATAACTATTATCCCTCATCTCACCTGCTCATACCCGTCAGCTCACTCAACCCACTCTCTCAGCTCCAACCCCCTCTTTAAAATTGATAGCCATCATATAAATGGTAATTAAGTTATAAAATATTAATATTTTACTCAAAGTCAGTTTTAATTTATTTAGGAAAATTATAATATTATATATAATATTATTATTAATATATATTATAATTATATATATAGTATATATATATCATTATATTAATATATATAATATATATATTTATTAATAATATTAATTATATTATATATATAGTATATATTTAATATATATATATATATATATATACTAGTATTATATATATATATATATTATATATTATATATATTTAATATATATATTATAATATGAAATCTTGAGACCTTAAATATATATTATATTGAAATTAATTATATTATTTAACGTGTATTCTCGATCTTTATTAAATATTTTATCTATCTTATAAACCTAACCTAATGTCCCTGTCAATCACATTCAATACTTTTTATTTGAAATGTTTATTTTTCATGTGTGTGACTTAACAAGCATACATGTGGGATGGTGTGGTCATCAAAAAGAGTATAAGTAACACTAATTACCTGAGTATATATATTTAATATTATATATATTAATATATTAATATAATATTATATAATATATATATTTTAATATATTTAATATATATATATATATATTAATATAATATTATTAATATATATATTAATATATATATATATATATTATATATATAATATTAATTATAATATATAAATATATAATATTATATATTATATATATATTATTATATATTATAATATATTGGCTCAAAAACTCTAAAGCCTAGATATAGTGACTTTAATGTTAATATAGGGATACTCATAATCAATAAAGTGAACTCTTGCTTTATGTATAAATACATAGTACATTATGAATCATAATAAGACTGATTTTGAAACTATGCTAATTAATGACCTATATATATATATTAAGTATTATATATATATAAATATTACTTTGAACTATGGATAGATCTGTAAGGAAATCTGACTCAAATCTACTAACTCTACATATTAATTAAATCAATTATTAGTATCGTGTTCTGTTTTGTATTATGCTATATATATATTATATATTATATAATATATATAGTATAATATATATATATATATATAAATATATATAAAGCTAGTGGATATATATATTATATATTATGAGTTGACTAGGCTTTTTAAATTTTCGAATATGAAAGAAAAGATTGAACGCAAATATCATGTAAATAAAGCAAAATTAATGAGAGCAGTGAATTAGAAAGCTCCAACGATAATTGATTGATAAAAATAGGTGCACAATCCATTGAAACTTTTTTGCGTCTGAAGTGACTCGGTAAAGTATATATTAACATAACTCTTCTTAGAGAACTCTGCCAAAAGAAACAAAAAATTTATTATTATTAATTATTAAGGGCTAATGAAAAGCTAAGCACGGAATATTTTATAGAAATTAGGGGCGGAGTCAAGTCATCAAAAGCCAAGTCTAGACTACACTCTCCAATGATCAGCATAAGCTACGCTTTCCTTAAAGAAGCTCAGGCTACACTTTCTATAATACGACTTAGGATATGCGTTTTATGACGCTGAGCTTAGGCTACGCTTTACATGACGAAAGTTAGGCTACTTGCTTAGGTTACGCTATTCATGATAGCGTTCTTTCGCATTAGTAATTGACCGCTGACTATTTATAGTTCACCATTTCTTACGACTTCTTTAATTTCAATTTTAACACTATAATATTTTTATATTATATTTCATTATAAGAAGGGGTGAAGGTAATGAGAGAGCAGGAATGAATAATTTAATTCTTTGTGTGAAATTTTGCGATTTTATGAAAATTTTATTTGATTAATTGAGCAAATTAAAAATTTTGACATAAAAGAAATAATAATAATAATTATTATTATTATTATTATTATTATTATTATTATTATTATTATTATTATTATTATTATTATTATTATTATTATTATTATTATTATTATTATTTGAAAATAGAGTTAGAGATATGGCGTATTATACCACAGGTAAGCCACCCCTGCTTTAGCGGATAAATATATGATGCACTTTAGTGTGTAAACTTATTTGCACAAAGGGCTCTGAAAGAATCAATGGGTCACTGGTTGCCGACCTTGTCTTTGCGGATAAAAAGTGAAAATAAATGACATTTCAACTGAATATATTTACCTAACACCATAAATAAATGACACTCCTTAGAAGATAAATGAATGACAAAATTTAGGGAAAATTACATTTTGGGGGATAAAGAAATGACGCTTTTTAGCGGATAAATAAATCGCACTTTGTTGAATAAATAAATAAATAAATAAATAAATTATACTCCTTATCTGATAAATAAAGGAGTTTGTTGGATGAATAAATGATAATGCTAAAATATATAAATAAATGATAAATAAATGATTCTCCTTAGTAAATAAATAAGTGGAACTTCTTTTTAGATAATTAAATGGCATTTTATTTATCTTCCTCGTATTTCCAATTTTAAAAAAAAATCAAATTATTTATAAAAAGAAAAAAAATCTTTTGAAGGACATTTATAGAGCATGGCTAAGTTGCAACAATTCCTAGAAACAATCGAAATCAATTCAATGATCATGAAACAAAAATTGTCGCCACAACTGCGTCACATTTCCCAAAATCAATTGAAAACAATGAGAGCGCTTTTAAAGCTATTATTGCTTAATTATAGCTTATTAAGATAAAAAATTAATTGCTTTATATTTTACAATAACATATTTGATTTTCAAATAATTTTTAATATAAAACTATTTTTTTAACTACCAAATGTTATCTGTTATTAATGAATATTTTAGTTATTATTTTTAGAATAAGAACCACCTCTAATTGTGAGAACTTTCCTTTACATTACGCTAATTACAGGGACAAAAAGGATTTTTGTAGCTCCTATAGTGTCCGGTTGGTATCCTGTTTATATCCGTCTGGTATTCAACTTGTATCCATCTAGCATCCAGCTTTTGTTAGGCTGGTAGCTAAATGAGGTATGGCAGATGTCTACTATTCTCCTGGCATCCGATTGGCTTTCTACTAGCGTGGGTCTGGTACACGAATAGCATCCGTTTTATGCCATTCCAGTACAAACCTGATGGCTTATGATACTTTGATCTACATCGGAAGGCAAGAAGGCCTTACAGGGGATGTAACCCCAGACAGTTTATTTTTATGTATCCATTGAGCACTAGAAAGAGATCCTCCTGAATCTACTCTTATGTCTATATAAACACTATAAAACGGCAAAAAAGAAGGTATATATATATATATATATATATATATATATATAGTGTGTATTATATGTTTACTTTGATTTTACTAAAATAGTTTATGCTCACCAGTATAATATAATATATATACTACATTATATATAAAATATATATATATAATAACTATATATAATTTATATTATATTTAGTTATAATATATAATATCTTATAATATTATAATTATATTAATATATATATAATATGTTATATATAATAGTATATATTATAATATAAATATTTTGTTTAAAATATATCAAAAATAATTGAAATTATATAATTATATAATTTATACTTAAAATATATATGAAAAAATAAATAATTAATAAATATATATATATAATTATATATATATATATATATATATATAATATATATTTATAATATAATATATATATAATAAATTATATATATATATATATATATATATATATATTATAATTTATATATATATAAATACTTATATATATATGATACTTGAGCAATCATATATATATATATAATATATTATATATATATATACTTATTATATTCATAATATATTTATTAAATTATATCCATATAATATATAATATATATATATATATGATATAGTATATTATAATTAAACTCTTATCATATTATATTACGCAAGCAATCAGGCAATATATTTCTGACTTATAATATATAATACTATAATAAATATAAATACAGATAAAATTAGAAAGTAATATATACCAATAAAATATCAATAGAGATACCATAATAATCATATAATCGATTAGTTTATTATTAATACAAATTATTACTCATCCTTTCTTCAGTGACTTATCAGGAATCCTAGTAGTTATATAGATAGTTTATATTTTATAATATATAAAGTAAAAATCAGAAAAAAATGTTTTAGGACTTTTAATTATTTAAAAGTCAGTGCCAAAGCTAGGTATTTATTATATAATATTGCACACTTCATACCAATATATAATTTATTATCTAACTCCAAAATTATTACGTATTACTATGCTAATATCATTCCCTATTTCAATATTATCATAATAAATATTAATATTTTAACTATATAAATATATATTATAAATAAACTCTTATTATAATGAATAATAATAATATACTTATACTTATATTTATATATTATATATACTTATTTCTGTCAAAATAACGTACCACAGGTTAGTTGCGCAGAAAGGAGTTAAGCTCAGAAAAAGGTGAAATAACACCACCTTCATCTAGGACACATGACAATAAAACATGTAAATCCCTCCCAGAACCGTAGTTAATTAATAGCTCGAGACCCAAGGCACCAATTGTCTCCCAGATAGTGATTTGCGGAGGTCGTCCGCTTGCAAACACACTAATCATTTCGTGTATCCCTACACGAACGGCGCCGTCGTGCCGTGTTGCTACCTTTCCCATAACGTCGTCATACCTTTCCTCTGCACGGATACGTCTCGTATCACCCATCCTGGCATGCTCTCGAACTCGAGAGCCAGTCCGAAGCTTCCTGGACAGTCGTTCAATCCCAACTCATCCGCGTGACGTGCTCACTCTGTCGCAAACGTATGAATGTGGTGATTTTTCAAACCCCTCGCTCTAGGAGAGTGCGTCTATAGCACGCCACCCTGAACCGATTCCAATCCCACCTGACAGGAGATCCACAAATCATTAAAGAGCTCCCAGAGTATGAGCAGCCACACCCAACCGCCAATGGGCCAAACCGGATCCCTCTCAAACTTAGATTCAACATTCACTTGGGCCGTTCAGGGAGGCAGCCAGAGAGAAAGAGCCAGAGCAAAGCACAGAGGCCAGAGAGAGACAGACGCGGAAGAAGTCCCAAGTCCCAGTACGTTGAACACGTACGGATCGAGATAATACACAACGAAGGCGGCACACCAGCACCCTTTAACAAATCCCATCGCCAGTCCCAAAAACTAGCCCAACAGACGCACCCTCCACTGCGCTATTCATTCAATAGATCCAGTTTCAACGCACCATCCACTTTGCATCGACGCCGCTTACATATTAAATATCTCTCTTCCACGCTGCACCTATTTGAAGGAAGCGACCCGCACGGACGAATAACTCCGTACCTATGTACAAAATCAATAGCCACCAGACAACATTGCAGAAATCACATCCCTGCCTCACATCGCCCACTACCATCTAAGTATCTACAAACCCATCACTCACTCTTACCAGGATGCCGCGAATGCTCTTACCTCCCACTTATATATTTTGACCTGTTTGTCCCTTTTACGAGAAGAAATCAATGTTGCTGCAGTGTTTTGTTGATTTTTGTGATTCTTATATGTCCTCCTCACTCTTCCCGTCATAGTGCGTAAACATGTACTTTACCCGAAGCGACGTCGATAGTTCAGACACTTTGTATGTAACTCAATCCTGGTTTCCCGTTGTACACTCCTCTGCCAAGCGTAATCATGCATGATGTCATGCCGTATTGTTCGCGTTTACGTGGCGTCTTAATACTTTGTCTTCACCTGCGATTGTTCTAGTCCCACCAAAAATCACCAAAAAATACTCCATATACACATCCAAACACAGACACGTACAAAAAATGTCGTCAAAGTCCCTAGGTACGTTGAAACAGATTCTCTAACGCATTTTTTGTGCTTCTATCTATCTATAAGAACACACGAGATGCGAAAAAAAAATAAAAACACCAGAAAAATGATCTCTCATCGGTCTCTCATTCTCTTTGGAGCTGCGTACGAGTCTTTTATTTATATCTGCCACAAACAAGCTGCTCTTGCAACGTTGAGAGAACCTACACACACTATATCCCTCATGCATAGCTTTATCTATAGTCCAACATCTCATCATCTGTGGAAAAAATGCCCTTGCTCATTATAACACCTCCCAAGTATGCGCTGAGAGAACCTTACCTAATCCTCCAACCGCCAGCCATTATCTTCTCTAGTTTAATTTCGGTCCTCTAAATGCCTACCTCTCCCGGTGACCCCCAAGGGGGCAGCACAGACAGCCAAATACTTCACGAATTCTCGCCGAGTGGTTACGACTAGATTACAATTATGACGGCTGGCCGTCTGTTTTTTTTGTGCGTCTACGGAGTGTAATCGCAACAATCTTATACCGCTTATCTCATTGCGGAAATGATGACTTTATCATAATACACACACACTCCCTCTGGAATTACTATATTATACGAAGTTATAATGTAATTATAATACCATATAGCGTTCATGTTTTATTAAGATCAAAAGGCGTAAATGAGTTATTGTTATTTGTAGATATATAAAGTAACATTAACACATAGCATAACATTTATGAAAGATAAGCCTTTTAAGCCTTTAACAATATGGAATTTAAAATGTATATAATACTCAATAAAAAAACAATAATAATAATTTAATAAATTATAATAATTAAATAATATATAAAAAAATACATAAATAAATAATTTAATAATGACAGTACATCTGTTTTTATATCAATATATAAATATAGTAGCAAAAATAAAATATAAAAAATAATAATTTAAATTATAATAATCAAATGAATATAATAATTAATTAATAATTTAAATATTAAATAATTATAATAAATATATAATATTTTTTAATAAAAGAAAATATATAAAAATAAATAAATAATAGGATATAATTCCAACTATAAAAATTATCAAAATTATATTATCTAATTCTACTTTTAATTTTTGTTTTCTCTTTAAAATGAAGTTAAATAGAAATATTTCATTATATACTATAATTACATATAAGAATAACGAAAAATTTATTTCTATTCTATAATATTTAGATTTAATTACAAATTTTATATGGAACTAGTTTTCATTTTATACATGTTCTTTATATCTTCTCAAGTCCTTTACTTTTCATGTTTTGTAACAGTCAATCTTATTTATCCTATTAATATATATATAATCGATAAATTATTACTAGAGGTTACTTTATTACTAGGCTCTATTTCTATCTTTATTATATACTGTAAAAGCGTTCTTATGTAAATAAACTAAATATATATATAAATGTTTATATATTATTAAACCCCTGGAGGCGACACGCATCCACCTCCGTTATATATTAATATATATTACTATAGGATATCAATATGAATATAATATGATGTGATATAATATATTATATATATATATATATATTATATATAGATTTATATTCGTGTGCTCTATATTTTATATATATTTTCACACAATCAATAATATTAACTAAATATTTAATTCATATATAAATTAATAGCTCAAGTCATTAATAAATATTATTGAGACTATTAGATTCATATAAATGCAGTACTCTGATAGCTGTCTAGTAATATAATTTGATCGTACTCGTTAGCCCAAAAAAAGGGTACAGGATCTTTATTTGACCATGTAAATATGACCTTTCCTGGCAATCCACCACTAGATTGGTATATTCAAAGAAGTATGCATAAACACGCTCGTTACGTAGCGGACTCTCAGTTTATTTTTGATTTAGTTTTTTTTTATAACTTAAATAGGAATTACTCAAAGTGGATAAAACAGAATAATAGACTATGGCATAGAGAGTCCGTGAGCTGAGTGTCTTACACAATTAGGCATCCCGGTAGAATCACGATCAGTAGTATACGTTTCACAGGACATATTATTCCCCACCTTACCTAGAGTGCAAGTTCTTCCGGTAAACCCCTCGACTCTACTATTTGTATGTATATGTCGACTAGGTAGTTACCTATCTCACCCCTATATATTTCTACCCCCTACGCGTTAATTAGTGATATAATATCGTAGTACACTCGCACTCGGAGATATCTGATGATTGACTCCCGATGCTGCGTGCGGGATCCCCCTACCTTTACTCGCTGTATATATATCACTTAAGGAAACAAATAGAATTTGGTTACACTGTGTAGTAGCGTAATATATACATATATATCTAGATTAGTGAAGTTTATAGATAGGATGTATTAGATGAGATTTTGCTCAATGATTATGAAATATGTGTAAAATAATATATATTAATACTATTATAATATAATTATATATCTATATATTATATACTATAATTAATATTATCTCTATCTATACTAATAAATAATTTATATCATTTATCATTTAATTTTTAATTAAATCTATGATTTTCAAACCAAAACACCACAAAAACCTAGGGAACAATTGACAACTGTCTAACTTGGCTCGTGAGTTAGGTATTTATTTGCATATACAATATATATATAATATAATATATCAAGTTGACATAAATTTTGGAAATGAACATATCTAAATTTTTCAAATTTGTATTCTTTACTTATTTTTATGTTTATCTCTGTCATATGGTAAATTATAAGTAACTGCAACCTAAGATACCAAGGTTAAGTTGCAGTGGCCCGTTACGGTCCGGGGAACCGTTTCCAAAAAGAGTACGCTAGATACCAGAAGTAAAAGTTGGTTTATGGTCTGTCGACCGTGAGGACACCAGTCCTCAGTGTGAAGTTATGTTGATGGTGTGAGCAGCGCCTTGGAGCAAGTGTGTCTGAGTTTAAAATATTAGGCCTAGTTTTTGGATAGAGGAGGGAACGGATAATGCCGAGAATGCAGTAGGAAAGTTGTGAATGGCAGGAAGCTGGCTGGTGCAATAAATTAAATCGTTGGTGGAATGTAAAGGGACTAAGTCTGGTTTCCTTATTTCGTTCGGAAGAGGGCGCTAGATCTTACAAGCTCCCCGAGGGTATGTTGTTACCCTGTTTACATGTATCCGGTCGCCTGAGACATATATCCGATCTGGAATAGAAGTTATACATCTAAGCTTCAATGTGTTCAGATGATGAACAATCTTATGGGGCATGTTAGTAGGTGTGAGAAGAAATTAATAAATTATGAGGAATGAAGCTTATTAGAAAGGATGTGGCTTATGTCTATTGGTGTCAAATTAGTGAGTACTGTGTTGTGAAGAAAGAGGGTAAATGAGAGAATAAATGAAAAGTATGTGGATGAAGTTAGCGGTCATGGAAAGGATGAGATGATATCGTTGTTAAGCAGATGTATGGTAGTGGCGAGTGTGTGTGGGGAAACCGACGGCTGGGGAGACCGAAAGAGAAAGTTTGGATTTGTGACTGTCAGTGAGAACGAATGTCTGAAGGAGGAGAAATGTGAGTTTGGTAGAGGCCAGAAGAAAGGAGTGCATAACAGAGGTGAATGGCGGGGGGATTGTGAGGGGTATGGTTGTGCCCCACCTGGGGCCAGAGGACAGACAACATAATGAACCCTTTACACTGACGAACCGCCTACCCATATGCAGGGCCCTTCCATCGCCTGTCCCCTATGAAAACTTTAGTCGCGTCATTTTCTGACTGCGCATAGACCGTTCTCACGCTAATTCAATCCCGCCCCTCCGGCGACTGACCCGCGCGCACGACACTCTCGGTCTCCGGTAAGGCTGGGGCTTCTTTTGTCGACTTATGTCATGCTCTTCTACTCCTTTTTTCTTTTCGATGCTCGTCACGCACCATACTCCCATTCTTGAGAAAATAAAGAAATAAAAAGAAAGAAGAAAGATACCCTCTATCTCCACACAACCCAACCCCACATTTTCGCTGCTCCTGCCCCCAACACCACCTTTATTCTTGGCTTGCCGTCACAGGTCCCTGGGTCTTCCACACCCCCCTCCTCCGCGCCCGGCCGGCATCCACCCTTTCTTCCCCTCTAAACGCCGACAGCGCCACTATATATATATCACCTAATTATATATGACTAGTAGTATATATATTATATTATATATAATATATATATATATATATATTACTAATATATATATTGATATATATATACATGCTCAGTATATTTATATATCACTATGGACTAATTGCGGCGCTAGGTTACTAACTTATGCGTTTGGCTTTCGGGGGGTCGCGAGACTTAAAGGTGAGAAACGCTGGTTATATATCATTAATACATGCCACAAGAAAACTTCCCTAATATAAACTACTTTTCATTTCCATTTAGAAAAGAAAGCCTGTCTCCCAATTACCATATATCATTAACATCTCCCACAGAGCTTCCTCATTTCTCCTTTTTTGTTTTTTTTTTTAATATTTTCCCATACACCGTAACTTTCTATAGCAAGTCCATTTACCTTAAAACGTATCCCTTATAATACCTGCTCACACACCTGCAGTCCATAAATCCTATATACTTCCTATTAATCCATTCCGTCACATCACCTATTGCATAAGTCCATAATTCCTAAACTTCCCTATTCTAAATCCAATTGCATCACACATCCAAACCTGAGTTGCACAGTCCCCATAAATTCCTAAATACGATTCCCTTTATAATCCTTATTCATCACACACTATTGCAAGTTCCATAAAATCCTACAAATACTTCCCAACCTAATTAATCCTTGTCACACACCAAATATTGCAAGTCCATAAAATCCTAAATACTTCCCTATTAATCCTGTCACACACCTATTGGCAAGTCCATAAATCCTAAATACTCCCATATCAATCCTGCACCACACCTTAATTGCAAGTCACACTAAATCCTAAAAATAGCTTCCCTATGTGATCCGTGCGAGCAGCAGCGTATGACAATCCATAAATCTTCTAAATACTTCCCTATTAAGTCCTGTCACACACCTTATGCAAGTTCATAAAATCCTAAATACAGTTTGTTTCTTCTCTTTCATTTTCTCATTCATTTCTATAATGTATATATAAAATTTGATCTACATAATCATACCACTTCTAAATAGCACCTTGTTCGCAACCAATTAGCCCTCTGTCACTTGAATGCACTCTTTCACCCAAATACCAACATATATCTTCCCACAACAGTCAGTAAACTAAATTCCCTTATAATTCTTATAGTTCCTCTTATCACCTTAACACTTAGTACAAGGAATTACCATCAGTGCTCTCCCCCGTCCTTTTGAACTTCACACCTCCAAAAAAATGTTTGTTACACAACTTCCATTTCTGGTCAATCACAAAATAGTTATTTAATCAATTTCACAGTAATTAACAATTATTATTGATACCATTCTTCAACTTATCTCACTCTACTATTACCTCCTTTCTACTAATTACCTCATCATCAAAATAAAATACCTATTCTTCTTACACCATAAATTCCCTCACATATTCACTTCACCTTCAAACCACTGTCAAATATTATGCAGATTCGAATGTTCCCCCCTCCACACACTCCTCATGTTCATCTCATCAGTTATGAAAGCTCCTCTCTAAATTCATTATTCTATGAAGACTCACCCTATATTCTCATTCTTAACCTTCGCACTTTCCAATCCAGAGCAGTTCCTATTTCCTTGTAAGGCTCCATGTATCCTCCTTCAAACTTTCACTTAATTACTTTTTTTCCAAACTATAGCAAAAGTTATTCGGGTCTTTTCCTCCTTATATATTGCCATACACCTTTCTTTTGAAACCTCATAGTTGACTTCTTAGCATAAACTACACTTGTTTTTACTATACCACTTTCATCATTTATGTTATTCTGATTATTCACATTATTACTTCCTATACCACCACATACTTTTCTTGCCACTATTAACAAAACACTTCCAGTCATTTGCGTCCAAATTGTGTTCAGATTCATCTTGTTTCACATTTAACTGAACTTACTTAGCAATTGCTCAAATCAATTTTTTCCCTTATTAACCCTGTGCATTTAACTATAATAATTCTCCCATTTCCATTCCTTTTTTTCTCTTCCATGCCTCACTAACCTAATAATTGAACATAAAACAACATTATGATCTAATATTATCCCATCCAATACATACTTCAACATGTCCTTCTCACCAACACAAAATCAATCATAACTTCACTTCAACACCATCTCCACCTACATCAACTCTCATATATCCTTATGAATAATCTTGTGTTTAAAGAATCCTTACACAGTAACCTCTCTCCCTCACAGAAATCAATCACCTTCCAACATATCTCATTTTCTCCTGCAACCTCAAAAGCACCTGTTATATTCATCTTTCGATTACCTATCTAACCATTCAAGTCTCCCAACCATGGGCGTGGGCAGGATTTAATTGTCCTATCAGAAGTTCACTCTTTCTCAACATCACCCCAGATGACCATATTTACACGCACTTCTACAATCACATATACCTTATTCTCAAACTTAAATTAACCATATAGTATTGTAGTACTCACACAAACAAAAATCTACCATTAGCTCTGTGCTACAAATCACTCACAGATCACAACTCCTCCACTCAAGCCACAATAATATAATTAAGTAATAATAATAAAATAATAATAATAATAATAATAATAATAATTAATAATAATAACAATAATGCAATTTATTTTTATTTTTGTTTTATGATCCTGATAAAATGAGAAATTATTCAAAAGCATTTAAAAATTGTCAGAAATCAATTTTTTTCTGATACTTGTTTATTATTTCAGTCCAGCAAGACCTGTCATAAAATAAGACTTCCTACCATTCTGATATTTCCTAACATTCCCTCCCTCATGTGGACCTTCTGTCATTCTTGGTTTGCATTTCCTTTTCTCTTTTTTTGTTTGTACATTTTTTTTTCTTAGTATTTTCAATCCAGTTCAGACACAGTCCTAACTGAAATCCATCTTTTTACTGGTTTAGAGTCTATTTTTAGTCTTGAAACTAGAATGCTTTCCTTAATGATCTTTAACACACTTTTACTGATTATATAATAGTGATACATATAATATCAGACATCAACTAGTAGAGATTGTCAATTTTGCGTCATTGCTCTACGGCATAGACTTTTCAGTTTCTGTCCCTTATGCGCATAGTATATTTAAAAGTTTACAGAAAATTTTGTCTGAAATTTAACTGTTAAACAGATCTTATAGCATACAATATATAAATGCCAACTGCCTACTATTCAGCTGCCTTAAACTATTAGTATAATATCTTCAGACTATGTTTTACTAATGTATTTTATTATAGAGTAATTTCAACATATTACTTTTTTTAAATTTGCCTATAATGTCCTAATGAAAAACATTTTACTTTTATAGTATTAAAAGTTTCATTACCTATAAAAATACAAATATAAGTTTACTCAGTTTCTAAATCTAATAAGTGAATATTAATAGAAAATTCTCATTAGAAGAGGGTTCATCAGCTAGAGATTTCAACCCATATCTCTTATGTGCATCATTTATGTTTACTTGTATCGCTCTTTCTTTTTTTCCAGAAGCAGCTTATTAAACCACTTTGATCATTTCAGACTTTCTGACAGTGGAAACAAACTTTGCTTCACCATATAGCATTAATATTGAAACATAAAAAAAACAAAAAATATCAATAAATGAGGAAATACGAAGTAATTCATGAGAGCATGTCAACAATGACTTCATAAAACCTGAAATGATTGGAAATGTCAAACCTCAAAATTGTAAAGCGTATTTTAATTTCATTTCTTATATTTTTACTCAAGTAGAAACAAGTGAATAAGAGTGCAGGGAACATTACTTTCTTTATTATTATTATTATTATTATTATTATTATTATTATTATTATTATTAGTAGTAGTAGTAGTAGTAGTAGTAGTAGTAGTAAAAAACCCAGAAAGAACCCTATCCAAGAAAGAGCAAAAAAGTCTTAATAATAAATACCTTATAAAAAATATTTTAAAATCCTAAAAGATCAATCTTTGTACCTTTTTTTTTTTTCGTTTTTACTTCTTTTTTACACCACGCTCACGGCAGAAGCCTATACAAGAAAGGTACTCACTTTACACCTGCAGTAGAACGAAGCAGGTCTAAGAGAGACTAACTCAATTCTCCCACGAACAGTTACGAACCTGTCTCTCGCTTTGTTGCAACATTGCTCTTACACTCAGTTACCAGAGGATATATACTTTCTGATACAACCAAATTTAAAGTCATAAACGAAAATGCTAAAAAAATAAAAGTGTATATGAGATTAAATAATAGATTGCTAAGAAAATTTAAAAAAAAAAAAAAAAAGAGAGAAAAACAGAATGTTCTAACAAAATTGATGATGGTACTTTCTCCTCTCTTTATTCCTCGTGCCAAACCAGGAATATTGTACGGACTACCAAAAGTACATAAACCCTGAGCTCCCGCGTCCGTCCAATCTTATCCTGCTATTGTCACTGTTTAATTTATAACCTTATTCAAAATTTTTCGTTCCCAATGTTAGAAAATTAACATTCTAATGAATATCAGTAAAGGACACTTTTTCCTTCGTCAATGAATATAGTAAACTTTCCTAATAGCCAACCTCACTTTCATTACATGCAAGTTGACGTTCTGAAAGTTTGCGTTTACTAACGTAGCCATTAGCTGAAAACTTTGGAAATTATATTAAATTCGTTGTTCAGAGATCATCTACAATACATGTCTAGACAGACAAAGCTTTAAGGAGTTACTATACATTTCATCAAAAG
>JABUQX010041308.1:0-11198 GCA_015478945.1 Trachelipus rathkii | reverse complement strand
GGATTCCTTCGTATAAATGCGCTAATTAAAGCAATTATTTCTGTTAGATACAGGGAGTTCATTTTCTTTTAAAGGCTTCTGCAGAAAAAAGGAAAGATCCTATTGGCTTTCTTACATTACATTATGATTTACATACGTGTTACATTTTATGATTTGTATAACTAAAAAACTAAATTCCTGCTAAAAGACGGGACTATGAGCTATATTTTTTATCGCATGATGTAATTTTGATATATTTTTAGGGATGTTTTTTTTACTAAAATATAATTTTAACCCTAGATTTTTAGCTCAATATTTATAATTGATGCCACAACTGGCCTATCTTGTGAAGTCCTTCAAGGGAATGATTCTGAAGAATTTTCCATAACAAATGATTTTTAATTATATAAATTTTAACTCTTTCTCCTAAACTCCTTTCCGCGCCTTCCCTTTATACTTTGCTTTAGGTGAAATATAAATGTTGTTTGATGATTTATATAAAATTTTAGAAATGTTAATGCGAGGAAATAATTATATAATAGTATCCTGGGGGTAGCTATCAGGAAAATGCATATAGAAGTGTAATAAAAAATAGAAATTGAAATTAATGTGGATAAAAGTGATATTAATAATGAACTGAATTTTAATATATCAACCTATGAAGCTTTACAAAATTTCCCCTTTCCCCACTGAAGAAAATTCTTAAAAATAAATGAATTATTTCCATACAAATTTAAAGTTATGGTTCCAATAAACATTAAAAGTCGCAGAATCTCTCTAAGTTTATATGATAAGGCCAAAGAAGAGATAGGCGGTAAGTAATGCTAGGGTACATGAAGAAAAGATTCTTGCAGATTCCTGAGTAGAAATCGCAGTAGAGACAGTGAATGGCTGATCAAATTTTGCCTCACGTCCTTCCACTTCTGCGGAAAAGTGAGATGAGGTGCGCAACAGCTCTCTCTTCAAATTGGAGATAGATACTGAAGCAGAAGTCATCAGAAGTAGCCTGTGATGAGTCTTGGTGTCACCAGATTTTCTACGCGCACAGAATTCTTCGAACGAGATGACGGTTATGCTCTGCATCAATTTTTCAATATTTCGCCAATGATGTATTTAAGCTTTTTCAGTGTAAGTGACTACAAAGCACTGCAGCAGCACAAGAAATGATGTAGCAACTTCGAAATATTTAAATACCAAGAAAATACGGTTTAAGCTTACAAAAGCTTATATTATAATCGGAAATGACTTGGTCTCAAGTCGTTGATGAATCTAATTTCCTTCACCACGTGTTTTTGTTGAAGAATCTTTCTTCCTGTTATTTCTGATTCTCACTCTTTAGGGTATTTTGGTGTTAAGAAAACTCTGGCATCCATTAGAAAGCGCTTTGTATGGAAAAATATGCCAAAGTATGTAAAGCAATTTGTACAAAGTTGTGATGCATGTCAGAGATTTAAATCTTTTCGCAAAATAAGCCCTCCATATGAATCTTATAGGCCAGTATGGCAAATTTCAAGTAGTCCATATTGACATTCTTAAAATGCCTCAATGCAAAAGCTATAAGTACCTTTTAACATTGATTGATAGGTTCTCCAGTTATCTCTTTGCTTTCCCTTTTAAAAACATAGAAACCTCTACCATAGTGGAGGTAATTAGCTAGAGAATTTCTATCCCATAGGCTGGAGTGGTAGGAAATTACCATGTCCTTTTTGGTAACACACGGACATCAAATTACCAAGAGTGTGTTGAGGAGTTATTAGAGAGCATAATTTACCTCCGCCTATACCCCACAAAGCAATGGCTCATCGAAAAATCCCATAGAACATTGTTGAGATCTTTGCGAGGCATGATGCTGTTGGATGAGTTGGAAGATGTGAAGTATTAGTGGCTAGATCTTCTCCCCATTGTGCTGTTGTGTCTGCGTACTGCCCCATTGAATTCAGAAGGAATCACCTCTGCCATCTTAATGATGGACCAAATCCAACTCTCCCTGGAGGCTTAATAGATCAGCTGTCCTCCTTCCCCATGTCCAAGAAAACTTACGCTGAAAAACAAAATATTCTTCGGATCCCTCTGTCTCCAAATTTACTTGCAAGAACCCAATATATATGTGCCTAATAGTCCCTGCAAGATGCAAATTTGTATGGTTAATAAAACAGCCGTTGACGAAACAACTAGAACCATAATATCCATGGCCCTATCCCATATTAAAGTTATCTGGAAATAATGTGTACAAAAGTATTAATATCAAAACAAAGTGAAAATTAATAAATGTAATAAGAAAGGTATTTTTAATGTTAAAGTATATAAGATCATGGGAGATGATTTATAAAAAACAAAAATCTATTGATGCTAAAGTTTATATATTCTAATGCCAGTATACACTCTTGTGATAAGTGATATTAAGGTGAAACTTTCATGTAAAATGTTGATTACTTTTTAGGTATAGTCATTTTTGTTAGATTTAAGTTTTCCTCTACTCTGCACCTATTTTCAACAAAATCTTTCTATTCTCTCAAAATAAGTTCTTTAGAAGTGGCTGGGTGTTCAGGTGTGAATCTACAAGTAAACTTGGAAATTCACACTCAAAAAAGTACCACAAATGCTAATACAAGATCAACATCATTAATATTTGTTTTATAAAATAATGTTTGTATTTTAGATGTTGAATACTTCGTAATAATTGAAATAAAGGGCGAGAACGCATAATTGTAAAGGTTGTTACGGTTGCAAACTTGCCCTAAAAATTACCTGTCAATGTTTATTGTTGTGTTATTAATCTAACACGCGAATTGGAAGTATATAGAAAACAATAGCGCGTACGACGCACGCATAGTATAAAGTTATAACTTACTGTAAATAATTTTTAAATAACTATAAAACCTATCTTTCAGTTAGCCGTGAAATAAAATAAGGAAGAAAATCATATACAATAAAGTTTAAGTGAAAGAAAATCTAATACTTTTTCGTTGGAAGGCTTAGACCTAGAATAAGTCATTAATTATAGTATTATAATATATCTATATATTTATATATATATATATATATATATATATATATATAATATTATAAATATATATATATATATATATATATAGGCTAAACTCACTTTAGCTTTCAATAATTATATGATATAATTATAATATGGATGTTTTGAATAAGAGAGATTTTCTGTGAGTGGCTTTATTAATCAGTGGAATAATGGACATGTATACTTTCAATCAGATAAATGGATAGAATGGTAATGACAATAAGTCGTTTAAAATTAATGTTAAATTCTGTATTATGACTATAATTATATTGGGCACTGACTCATTTAACTGAACCTCTTGGTATGAAGTCCTACAACTCCCGCGTCTCTTGTGCTTAAGGCTCGGTTGGGGCCATTCATAATTAGAGTCTATGTTGGCATCTCTTCTGAGTGGGAGAAGGGCAACTCATGTTCTACGCAGTTAACAATATAGGCTTTAAGGTATGGTACACCACGGTCTTTAAGTGTATAAAGGAACTCCGGCAAGTAAGCTCAGTAACAGAGTTGATCCCTCTGTGAATGCATGCTATGTCTTACAGACTTCCATATCGAATTCATTTGGTGAATTGGTGGAGAGAGATATTGCTCAGACACAGGTGAAGCCTGGGGTTCTGTTTACACAGATATTCCTCTTCAACCCTCCTTCTGAATTGTACATGAAATGCAAAGGAAAGCAGGAAAGCAGACAGTTTGAAAATAACTACTGAGTAGCGGAACAACCACAAATATATGATGCTTTATACCTGAAAAAAACAAAGTGTTCCGTATTAAATTACAAGGTTCGTCGGCTTTGACTCTTATGCTTTTTCTCAAGCGATATTTCATTTCGTCCCTACTTCCTCTATTTTCATTTATTCCGAGTTTTTCTTTGCGTCAGAAGGAGCCGGGAACTAGTTTGTAGAAGATTTTTAACATTCTTAGGCTCGAGTACATATAATTTTATTATTTATGCGTTCTATTAGTGATCTTTGACAACCTGATAGGGGCTGTGGTACTTGGGGGATAGCTTCACATTGTATTGTTTATTCTTTACCAGTAATTTTTGCATCTTATAATTTTGGGAGAAAGCGTATTCGATTGCGCAGATTTTGTTCTTTGTGCTAGAGGGTTTAGCCTCATCACGGCAAGTTTTGAATATCGATCGTAGATATTTGGGCATCTGGACCGAGTGTTAATAGACCGCAGGAATGTTTATATTTGCCATATAACGCTTACTGGGGCAGATGCATCTCTGATGTAGGGCAAGCTGAGTGCGAATGAAGACGAAGGTAGAACATCACCCTCTTGGTTCTCCTGTTTTGTCGGTAGAATAGTTGAGGCTGTTAATCCACATCCAATCTTATGGTACTCCGCTGGATGTTACCCAGCGGATTATAGGTACTGGTTGTGGTGTAAGTATACTAGCAGCTTACCCGCTTCAATATGTGTGATGCAAATTGGCTCCTTTAATCTGAAATGAGGTGGTGGGGAATAACCAGTGTGCGGAAGTTTTGATTTATTAGAGTTCGTACTATTGTTTCCGTAGTGATATCCTTTAACGGATTGCCCACCTAAGGTTAGTTTCGGACGATGTCAGCATAAATACTATAATCCTGCAAGATCCTAATTAAGCATCTTACATGTATAGCTTCAAACTATAGGAACTTCTATGTATTTCCGTAATCGGGTTATCCACAGCGACTTTGATATCTGACTTAGGGGGCAGAAGAACACTTTTTGACTTTTTGATGCATATTATTTAAAACAAAATCTGCTTTCAGTGCGGTGAGGCATCGTGAAATACCGACCTTGAAGGTGAGTCATACGGATAAGGCCGGCAACATCTGACGTTGGGAGGATGCCCGAGCGTAATTTAAAGAGTTCGACCTATAAAGAGATCTTTCCTTCTCTAACAGAATTTTTGTATTTTTAATAATTAAAGATTTTTCTTTATCTGGGAGTAAGGACTGAATATATTCATCTTTTAGTTGATCTTCACTAATTTCCGTGTAATTTATCTCTTTCCGGAAACGTTTTATCAGCTCCATGTGAGCATCATTCTATTAAATTATCATTTATTTAATCTATTTTTCTGTTATCTATTTCATTTTCATCTATTTTGTTTCTCTCTAATTCATTTTTACCTAATTTATTTTTATCTATTTTATCTCTACAAGTTCTCAAATTGTCTGTTTCTATGGCAACCCTTTTTCCTATATTCATTCCCTTTCTTTCAGCTTTCGACTTTTTCTCACGGATGGAATGTGAGATATTTGTCTTTTGGTTATTTAAAGGGCTACCCTTTTCGGTCTCAATGGAATTTACAACTCTGTCGCGCGTGGCATTTTCTTTTATGGCTTTAACGTATCTTTCTTTCAAGCCTGGGGAGATGGCTTCATAATAGTAATTCTTTAAAGGGCTATACGTTTTACTCGTGCTTATAGTATTTTTGGCTGTGCTCTGATTGGTCAGTTCACTCGTGATTGAGCCAATCGCAGCGCGGCTTTTGACAGCTTCTTCAATAAGCTCCTCCCCTTCTTCATTATTCATTATTATTTCATTATTTTGATCATGATCTTCATCATCATTAACAATTTTATTGGTTAAGGATTAGTCTTTTTAGCAATTAATTCCCATGAGACTTTATAAGCGCTCAATAAGTTTAAGCTTCTTATTTCTCGAATGTTGTAATTCTTTCAATCATTGACCCGTTTGTACTTCTGTAGGAGTTCCCGGGATTGTGGAACAATTTTTAAAGTCCTTCCAGCGAACAAATATCCGTACTTTCTGAAAATCTTTGTTAAACATACTAATAGTCGATTAGCAGGATCATATTTCCGTTCAATAGGTGACAATATGGTACTGTAGAAAGCGATTGGGCGCTCTCCTTCTTCAGCAGATGACATGATTACTCCACTTGAGGCTACGTGGAGTAATGATGATTTTGAAAAGGCTTGATGGGCTTGGATAGGCTAGAGCGGAGATGTTTTTAATAGCCTTTTTACTATCTTCAAAAGCTTTATCTGCCGCTGGGTTCCAGTTGATACGACGATTTCCATATGGTTTCCCCTTTATGAAAAGGTTTAAGGGCGCTGTCACATCTGAAAAACACTATTGAAGAGCGATAGAAACCTATTTTTCCAAGATAGCTTCTTAATTCTTTAATAGTTTTAGGCTTTGGGGCATCTATTATTTCACTGATCTTTTCATAATTAGGTTTGATGCCATTCTCATTGATGGTATAGCCTAGATAATCGATTTCTTTCTCAGCTATTTGACATTTGGCGGGATTGATACTGATATTTAAATACTGTAGTCTTTTCAATACCTGTTCAAGGATGATTTTATGTTCTTCATCAGTCTGTGAGTGGGTTAAGATATCGTCCATGTAGGTACAGACATTTGTGATACCTTGCATCAGAATATCGATAAAGGCTTGAAAGATAAATGGGGAGGAGACGAACCCCATTGGCAGTCATCGATAGCTATAGGTTCTGATGTTGGATGTTATGGTGAAGTACTTCTCAGTGTCTGGGTGGAGTGGAATTCCGTAAAATGCCTGCGTAAGATCCAATCGACTGTACAGTTTACTTTCTTTCAAAGTAAACATGGCATCCTGGAGGTGGGGGAGACCATAAGTTTCGATCTCTGCTCTTTTGTTTAGTTCTCTAAAGTCCGATATGGTTCTCACTCGATTCTGACTTTTTTCGAGCACACTCATCGGGAACAACCATGGTGAATTGGTTCTTCTTAACACACCTGTAGCTAAGAGATTATCAAATTCTGCCCGAGTTTGTGCATATAGTTTATGGGGGATCCGTCGGGGTTTGAGAGAGATTGGGGGTCCCTTTATTTTCACTTGATAAGGATAGGTGTTGGCCAATTCTATTAATACTTTTTCAGGTATAAAAGCGGTCTCTTCGTCAGTAGTTATAAGACGTCCTCACCTATCAAGGCTGTGATCATTCTGTTATTTTTATTTTTATATTAATTCAAAATTTTGTCATAAAGCTCGGAATTACACAATATGAATGTGGTGGTTTTCGGGCAAATAGGGATTTAAAAATAAATTTTTATATTTCAATAAGATATCAGTAAAAAGTGGAGGACTAGAAGGGACGTGCACAGAGGAAGGAGGAGGAGGAAGAGATAGATTGGAGAGAGAATATTTAGGCATATTCTTAATGCTAAAATTTGTATTTCTACACAATTTTACAGTATTATTTGTAATAGACTATATCAATAAATCACGGCTAAAATCAATGCCCATTTTAAAATTCTTTAAAAATGATATACCTAAAATATTAGTATCAATATTAGCAAGGTAGAAAGTATCAATATATTTCCTGCCTAGACCCAGATCAAATTCAATATTTTTAACATCATATATTGCAATTTTTGAATTATTTACAGCCAACATGTATCCTAAAGGAGGCTTGCTATTTGCAAGAGCCCTTCCAGACAGAATGTTTTTCATGCTACCACAATCTACAAGATAATTTACCTTATTTAAGATGTCATATACCGTGTATAAGGTGGAGTCGACAATGCATGGGCGTCCGCAGAAAATTTTCCAGGGGAGGGCAAAGCTTATTAACCATATATATATATATATATATATATATATATATATATATATATTATATATTATCTATATATATATATATACCGAATACTTTTCATGCTCCCACAATCTACGAGATAATTTACCTTATTTAGGATGTCATATGCTGTGTACAAGGTGGAGTCGACAATGTTGTCAATTTTCTTGTCTGATTCAACATCGGCTGTAACATTCATACTGCCAAAACAGCGATCGTTAACAGCATTCAAAACAGTTTAATCTAACAAGATATCGGCCTCATTGCTTTCACTTCCCCCTACACAGTTCACAACATCCATACCATTAGATAAATTTGATTTGAAAAATACAAAGCCCACATGCGAGGGGTCAATAGTTGTAATAAAATTTGTACTCTGTATCTTACCAAAAAATTTCGAAACATTATCTTTAAAACCTTTCTTGACATTGGTATCATTCAATATAATATTTTTATTAATTGGAATATTTTTACTCTGTAGACTACCACTATTTTTCAATGGTGAAATTTTAATTGTTTTTAAAGGAGCATGCGATCCTTTTACAATTTTAGGAGTTAATATAGGTTCTAGTACAAAGTTTATTATTTATTTTTTCATTAATTCAATTGATTTTGGGGGGTTTTAATAATGTTTTTATATTTCTGTATATTAGTCCTAGGTAGTTGTTTCAATGTTTTGATTATTTTGATAATTTTTATTATTATTATTATTATTATTATTATTATTATTATTATTATTATTATTATTATTATTATTATTATTATTATTATTATTATTATTATTATTATTATTATTATTATTATTATTATTATTATTATTATTTATTATTATTATTATTAGTAGTAGTAGTATTATTATTATTATTATTTATTTATTATTATTTGTAGTAGTGGAGTAGTATTTTGATCACTGTTACATACGAAGATTGTGAAACAGTACAGACATAGACTGTCTGTTAGATGGTAATTTGCTGCCTACGATTTGATTTATCACATATCCTATTAAATATATGTTATCGTTTGCACGACGAAAAACGCGGGATGCACTTTTCTATGGTGAGTGGGATTGTCATGGCTGCTGGGTGATGGAGGTTCAGACAGCCACGGTATTAGTTTCCCGAAGTTTGAGAGGTGGTGTGTGTGGCGTTCATCTCGCCATTATTATGAAGTAATGGGTACAAAGGGCATTCTATACCTTCACAGCGGTACGCTTTGTATAAATAGCGGGAATGGTAATAACATAGGTCTTGGACGGCGTTATTAAAAGTATTTGTGTATCCATTACTGTTGTCTGACCTTGACTGTCTAGACTGACTTTTGTCCAGTCTCAGGTTTCGTCCGTCAGCTGCATGGAGTTGACCTTGAAGCAGCTGCTGAACAGAGCTCGCCAGCTCAGACACCGTTTTCAAAAGTTGAGCCATCTGGGGTGAGAGCTGGTTGTCACTGAGCTGGGTAGCGTCATGTGTGTGCTCTGAGTTTCGCGCGGTGTTCTTCGGATAAGCGGAGTCTGTTTCTTGTCGGTCTGTGTGGGTTCGTAAAGCATTCACAGAACTCCAAGTTTGGTCATAATTCTGTTGTTGACATCTTCTGTCCTTTTGAACGAAGTTTTTGTAAAGGTCATCTGCGACTTTTACCATGCAATGTAAGTCATTTTCTTCGGCCAAAGAGTAAACGCTCATCTGTACGTTAGTTGGCATTTGTTCGAGGAATAAGTCTACAGCGAATTTAGGGTTATGTTCGACTAAAACTTCGAAGCTTTTGTTGCCGAGGACCCCATTCACACGATGAAGATATTCGCTTGGTAGTTCGTCTGGTCGCATGCCTTGTTTGAAAACATCGCGAATTCGGTTTCTTAAGGCGGGAAGATAGGTCTGTTCAATATCTTCTAATAGCAATCTATATGCATTATTCTGGAGTGGGAATTTGATTTTTGAGACCAGATTTGTAGGCAAAATTGGGGCTAACAAACAGACACGTTCGTGGGTATCTTCGATGTGATTTAATTTGAAGATCGCCGTCGTAGTGCTAAGCCAATTTATAACATCATAAGCGTCAAAGGTTGGTAGTTGACTTGATGTTAAATGACTATAAGTCTTTATGGGTGACTTATAATCAGGACGCCTTGCCCTTCTTTCTTGGCGGGAAGTTTGTGACGTCATCTCAAGCTCATTCTCAGATGAAGAACCAGATGGCTCTTCCCCATCCTTTGAGGGTTGAGTTCGTTGGGGAGAGGGCATCTTGCCCTTCCCCTTATTCCCTTTCGAGGAATTTTTAGTTTGAGTTCTGAGAGTCAGTTTCTTAGTCGATTCTTAGTCGAGACCATTTTTCTACAAGTCTGAGTTACTGACTATTTTTGTTGAGTCAATTTGAGTCAAGCCAAGCGGCCGAATATTAAGCCTAAAATGGGACTTGGTTTGAAAATCTCAATTTTTCGAAGTGGCAACTGATTTTTCTGTTGCTACCTGAATGTTATAACAAAGACTTCTTATTATTTACAAAGTTATATGATGTTTAATTCTTCACGTTGTTATTATTTGACTCACACAATTTTATTTATAGTCAAATATCGCACTGATTTAGCACTTAATTACACAGAAATGAAAACTTTTTTTTTATTTAATCGGAAATTTTGCCCAGTATCTGACTCCATATTAGGGGGCTTCTATTTAGTCACTCTGGGGTCACCAGAGAATGTAGGCTAAACTCACTTTAGCCATCCAATAATTAATGATAACTCATAAATTAACCGGTGGTTTGAATAAGAGAGATTTCTGTGCAGTGGCTTTATTAATCAGTGGAATAATATTGACATGTATACTTTCAATCAGATAAATGGATAGAATGGTAATGGCACAATAAGTCGTTATAAAATTACTTTAAATTTTCGTAATTATAACTATAATTATATTGGGCACTGACCTATTCTAACTTGACCTCTTTGTATGAAGTCCTACCTGACACTCCCGCGTCTCTGTAGCTTCGGGCCCTCGTTGGGGCCTTCCACCAATCAGAGCTCTATGTTTGGCATCTTCTTCCTGAGGGGGAGAAGGGCCAAACATCTATGTTCTACGCAGTTAACAATATAAGCTTTAAAGTAGGTACACCAACGGTTTTTTAAGGTGTATACAGGAGACTCGCAAGTAACCTCGTACAGAGTTGCATACCCCCTGTGACATGCATGCATATGTCTTACAAGACTCCCTATCGTAACTTCAGCGTACATTTATATATCGATATATAAAGGATATCTGCCTCATAAACAAAAGTGGAGCTTTTGTAGAATATATCCTAATATGCTCTCGTATTCCTCGATAGCTGCGATTCTTCTGAGTCTATAAACGCGTATTTGTATTATATATAGTACTATATAATATATATATATATATTATATACGTTTAACCAGTCAATTAATAAAAAATAATAATAAATAATAATAATAATAAATAATACTATAATAATATAATACAATAATAATAATAATAATAATAATAATAATAATAATAATAATAATATATAATACATATAATTATACATAATAATAATAATAATAATAGATAATATATAAATATATATATAAATGATTAAGTATAATAATAAATTAAATAATAATA
>JABUQX010041307.1:12500-22500 GCA_015478945.1 Trachelipus rathkii | reverse complement strand
TTATTATTATTATTATTATTATTATTATTATTATTATTATTATTATTATTATTATTATTATTATTATTATTATTATTATTATATTATTATTATTATGAAAGGAAATGATGCATATCAAAACTTTTGCTTCGTTGGAAAAGCTTTTAATCTTTCATTTCCTATGGAGTTATAATTCAACTCTTCAATTTATTCTTGCTTTGAGAAACAAAAGCAAACAAGATAGCAAACAAATTAATATATATATATATATATATATATTAAGTATAATATATATATATTATATATTATATATATATATATATATATATATATATATATATATATATATATATATATATATATAAGTAAAATCAGAAAAATATTCTTGTATATGAATGTAAAATTTCCTAAACCTATTTATAATAATAATGATAATGAAATCATCATCATCATCAACATCATCATAATAATAATAATAATAATAATAATAATAATAATAATAATAATAATAATAATAATAATAATAATAATAATAAAGTAATAATAATAATAATAATAATAGAAGTTTAGATGAAGTATTTTCTGTTGTGTCTTTTTATAGAACTTTTTTGACACATTTGTGAAGTTACTTTGTATGTTAAATTTTAATTTTTTTTGGCTATTAAATCGTTTTATTATATTGTGGAACTATTAACAAAATATTCATCATAGCCGTTCCAACAAATTAATTTCATTTCTGCCTGAAGATGCCTCGAGTTCGGAGGCGAAATATTGCAACAAGATACAAGTCTTCAACAAAGCTCTTAAGTCCTGAAGAAATGATCTCAGCAGGAATAGCTTTCTTCTTAGCTTTCAAAGGAAAAAGAATTCGACGAAGCGACTCTGAGAGGAAAGTCCGACGCTCTTACCTTTGAACCTCCAGGATGGCTGTAAGAGCTCTACTTTAGAGTTTTTCGGACTTATTGACACCCTTTCTGAGAAGTGGAAATAATAATAATAATTAATAAGTTTTAGATGCAATATTCATAATAGAAATGCTAAAATAAAACTTTTTTGAAACATTTTGAAGTTACTTTGTATGTTAAATTTTAATTTTTTTTGGCTATTAAATCGTTTTATTATATTGTGGAACTATTAACAAAAAAAAAAAATTAATAATAATAATAATAATAATAATAATAATAATAATAATAATAATAATAATAATAAATAATAATAATATAATAATAATTAATTAATAATAATAATGAATAATAAAATTGATATGAATTTCTCAATTTTCATTTTAAAACTTTATTCGGTAAGTAAATTTACATTGTTAGAATATTTTTCAATAACTTATTTACGCAATTAATATATATAACAAAATAATTTCCCTAGTATCTGAAATGGGTCTACTAATTGCAACACAGTGTCGTGTCTTTTGAGACCCGAAATATAATTAATAACAATAAGTATAAAAATGATAATAATAAACAATAACCATAATAATAATAATAATATATAATAATAATGAATAATAATAATAATAATAATAATAATAATAATAATAATAATAATAACAATAATAAAAATTACAATTACATTATTTTAAATATTATACATTATAAATAATAATAATGAATAATAAATAATAAAAATAATAATAATAATATAATAATAATAATAATAATAATAATAATATAATAATAATAATAATAATAATAATAATAATAATATAATAATAATAATAATAATAATAATAATAATAATAATAATAATAATAATAATAATAATAATAATAATAATAATAATAATAATAATAATAATAATAATATAATAATAAAGAAAATGTAATTTCTTTTAGATTGTTAATAATAGTAATAGTTTTTTGTTTTAACAGAAAATAGTAATCTTTGAATTTTAAATTACACAGTAATAATAGATATATAAGTATACTAAGTAATAATCATAATAATAATATAATAATAATACATAATAATTAATAATAATAATAATAAATAATATAATAATAATAATAATAAAAATATAATACATAATAATCAACTAATATGATAATAATAGATAATACATAATAATAATAATAATAATAATAATAATAATAATAATAATAATAATAATTAATATAATAAAATAACAATAATAATAATAATAAATAAAATAATGCATAATAATATAATAAATAATATAATATAATAAAATAATTAATATAATAATAATATATCAACCTATAGTAATAACAGACCATAATAATAATAATATCTAATAATATATATAATATAAATATAATTAATTATAATAATATAATAATGCTAAAAAATAATCCAAAATGTAATAATAAACTATGAACAAGTATTTGAGAAGCCGACATATCTTTTATGAGTTCATCCAGAATAAAATAATAACAATAAAAAATATATATATATTAATAATAAAAATAATGATGATAACAATTACAACAAGAAAAAATTAAATATAGAATAATAATAATAATAATAATCAATAATATATAATAATAATAATAATAATAATAATAATAATAATAATAATAATAATAATAATAATAATAATAATAATAATAATAATAATAATAATAATAATAATAGTAATAACATAATAATAATAAATAAAAATATATAATATAATAATAATAAATAATAATAATAATAATAATAATAATAATTATAATAATATAATAATAATGAATAATAATACTATAATAATCAATAATCAATAATAATAATAAAATAGTAATAATTATTAGTATTATTTTTGCAGCTGTTTTGAGTTTACTTGTAAATGGTTAATATAGTAATAGTATTAGTACTTATTTATATAGCTTTTTTTGAGTTTACTTGTAAATGATATAAGATAATTTTCATTTTTTAATTCTCGAGGTAAATCGTTATAGACTTTAGCACATTTATAGCTAACTGCTTGTCTAGTTTTTTTTAACCTATAGAAAGGAGGATTTACGTGAGCACTATTTGCTTAGATTTTAATATCTCTTTTGAAATTGTTATTATGAAAGTTAGGATATCTAGGAAGTTACAATGTCCCCGCCTTATTTTGTGTATCTTGTGCCTGTTCCTTTTAATAGAAGATAACTTCAGTAGGTTTCAAATTGTAACATTTTTAAGTTTTTTAAATAAAGGTCTGTATGCTCATAGAAGCTTTTAGTTGGGCTTAACAGTCGGATGAAAGCGTTTTGCATCAAAATAACCGAATTAATAGCTGATTTCCTAGCTATGCATAGACTGAAAGACAATATAATAGATGTGGGTGTAAATATGTGCATAGTATATCTTCTTCAATATATATAAAGGAATGAATTTTTTCAATTTAACTAGTATATACATATATTTCGCTAGTTTACTCACTAGCTGGTTGATATGTTCTTTGAATGTCATTTTTTCATCTAACGTTACCCCAAGTATTTTAGCATTTGTGACTCTTTTCAAGTCAACTCCTTTAAATTTTTAATGTTAAATTATCAGCTATAGTTGTATTGCTTATTATGATGTATGACCTTTTATTAGAATCTATCCATGTTTTGATCTTATTTAAGACGTCTGCTGCTTTTAGTGATAGTGTAGCCGGATTTTTATCTTTTATTAATATTGAAATATCATCAGCAAATGAAACCATGAAAGAGTCGTGTGAATTAAATACATCATTGGTATACAATGTAAATAATAATGGGCCAAGAATAGATCCTTGTGGAACACCGCAAGTTGTTTGTAGTGGTTCAGAGCATGTTTCACCTATTTTCACATACTGAGATCTTCCACTAAGATATGTTTTAACGCATTGTAGTTGTGTTTCCCCTTTATTCCCATCTTATTCATTTTGCTAAGTAGTATATCATAATCTATTGTATCAAAAGCTTTTGTAAGATCTAATATTATAAGTGCAACGTGTTGAATTTTATTTTCTATTATTTTCATATATTTTTTGCAGTCAAACAAACAAGGGCTTCAGTTGTTGATCTGTTCTTTCTAAAACCAAATTGAAAGTCGTTGATAATATTATTCGTATTAAGATAATTTATTATTCGATTTAATACTAGTTTTTCGAGTATTTTGCTAATGGTATGTGTAATTGAAATCGGTCTATAGTTTTTAGGATCAGTTTTATCACCCTTTTTATGTGCAGGTGTGACACGTGAGACTTTTAAGATTTCTGGGAAAATTCCCTTGTTAAATGAGATGTTAAAGAGATCTTTTAGGGGCGAGGCAATTATGTCAGCTATGATTTTGTAAATGTGATTGGGAATGGTATGAGTATCACATTTCTTATTTTGTAGTTCAGTAATGATCGCTTTGACTTCTGAGACCGTAACATTTTCAAATGAAAAGAGAGAACCGTAGTCTCCCAAATAGGTTTCAAATGAGGTATGCCTAAGTGGCATGTTTGATATATTTAGTTTGCCATTATTTACGAAGTAATTGTTAAGTTCATCGGCAATTTCTTTTTGTTGTTTTAATATTTCTCCGTTTTTGTTTATTTCACTTATTTTGCTTTTAATAATAATAATAATAAACTTTTCAATTAATGAAAAATAAAACAAATATTTTGAACCTTAAGTTATGAAAATAGAACATCGGAATAATTTATCTAATTCAATGTATTAAAGATACGTTCATAAATAGATAAAAAAAAATAGATAAAGAAACTTTCAATGAATGAAAAATTATTACAATTTTTTTTTGTAGATTTCGATCGAAAAATTTGATAAATTTGATAAACTTTGATAAATTTGCATTTCTTTTATTGAATTATGAAACGAGGCGAAAACTTTTTCAGAACATTTTCGTGAAAAGGGTTAAAAACTTAAATTAAATTTTCCATAAATTAAATAAGTAAATATATTAATTATTACAGGAGAAATTGTTATGTTGTTTAATTATTCCTACCAAGAGAGATCATTATTTTTAAATTATTATTATTATTATTATTATTATTATTATTATTATTATTATTATTATTATTCATTATTATTATTATTATTTATTTTATTATTATTATTATTATTTACTTGCATTTATTATTATTAAATTATTATTATTATTATTATTATTATTATTATTATTATTATTATTATTATTATTATTATTATTATTATTATTATTATTATTATTATTATTATTATTATTATTATTATTATTTTAAAGTGTTTTTTATATAAAAAAAAATTTGCACCTCACGGGCATAGCCCCATTTAAGGAGAACTTTTCTAGGTAATTGCTACCTGGGATTCGGCCGAGGGATCGAACCCTGAACCAACACCCGGTGACTCAGTCACGCTACCTTTGAGCCACGATAGACGGCATATATTTGTCCTAGGTTTGTCCCCTTATATGAAAAATTAATATATACACATATATATTTTTCTTGTCTCTTGTTTGAGGACAGATAAGATTTTCCCATCTGTAATGAAACAATTATTTTCCTTTTCCAGTTTACTTAGGCCTCTTCAAATAGAACAAATACATATTCAGTCTACATCGTATTCAAACCAATTATTTATATATATATATATATATATATATATATATATATATATATAATATATATTATAATATATATATATTATATAAAATATATATAGTATTAAATATATATATATATATATATATATATTATATATATATATATATATATATATAAATAAACTAGAACCTCACGGCCACTGCCTTATCCTATTAGGAGAGCTCTTTGTAAATATATATATATATATATATATATATATAATATAATATTATATATAATATATATAATATATATAATATAATATATATATATATATATATTTAAATAAAAATTCATCACGTCACCTTTCTTTCCCAGATCTTGGGGATAAGGTACTTCACATATGCACTGGAAACAGAAAAGTAGAAGAAGAATATGGGACAAGTCGAAAAGAAAGCCCAGCCTTACCGCTCCCTTTATACCCTTAGTAAGCAACTCGTTGGCAGTCCAGAAAATCCACCCTAGAGCTTCACGGGACTGCGATGGACCTTCACTATGGCATCTCGTCAATTTAGGGTTCATCCCTTGGCCCAGGTGGGCCACAAAAATATCCCCTTACAAAACCTCGCTCTTCATTCCTATTGTGCACATTCCTTTTCGACTCTGCCAAACTCATATTCCTCTCCTCCAGGCATTCCATTACTGACTCAATCCACTTTTTCTTCGGTCTCCAAGCCGGTCGATTCCCAGTACACTCATCCGCTTAACCAACCGAGTATCATCCATCCTTTCCACATGACCAAACCATCTCAAGGTACTTTCATTTATTCTCTGATTTACTCCTTTCCTCACACCACACAACTCCTTAATGCGTTCATTCCTCAATTTATCAATTCTTCTCACACCTAACACGCCCCTAAGATTGTCCATCTGAACCCATTGTACTATAGATCTATACCCCTTATTTCAGACCATAGTTTCACTACTATGCGTTAACACAGATAACAACATACCCTCATGTAAGATCCTAGTGCACTCAAGACTTAGTCACTTAACATCCACCAAGGGTTTAATTGCACCAGCCACCTTCCAACCATTCACGACTTTCCTACTACACTATATTATATATATATATATATAATATATATATATATATACTATATATATATATATATAATATATATATATATATATTATATATATATATATATATATATATATATATATATATATATATATATATATATATAAAGGAAATATCCTTTTCCAATTTCAGGGCTAAACCTTAGGTTTTAGATGTTTATGCATCTGCCGATTTTGGTCAGTTTATTGTGTGCAATGGAAGCACAACACTTAGTGTCCATATTCTTATGCGTACTCCACAGTTTCTGAGTTTCTAAAGTGGGATTCGTGTCCCCTTACCATAATAATACCACTGAAACTTCTCTGCTCAATCGAAAATTTGGCAGAAACTCTTTCATGAATTTATGAAAGATATCTCCTGTAACATTGGCAGATTTTTCATTCCTAAAACTCGCCTTATCACCTACGCCTTCCTTTAGTTATCAAGCAGGTAAGCAAGAAAGTCTCTGCCCCGTTAAAGCAGAGAATGAATGATTTTGATTCATATTTCTTCTTCTGGGGTTATTATATGAACAACTCTGTCACCTTAATATTAATAACAGTTTTCTTAGCGCCGGTGTTGAGCTGAAAAATCGTTTATGAAGCATAAACACATTGTTTACTTCACTATTCAGATAAAGTTTAAGCAATATTTCTTTTAGTAGATCCACATAACAATAAATGAAATCTTTTCTTTCCAAGGGAACGCGCTGGTAAAAGATTCTCTGCCTTTCAACTATAAAGGTCAAGATTACCTTTTTATAAAGCCAGACAACCAGTCTCATCTAGTTAAACGTTTCTCTTTATGATATCGATTATCAAGTTTCAAATTTCCTTCAAGAGCAAATGCTAGCGCTCTGGATCATTTCATTTTAATGAAAACCTATGACGAGCGAGCTTCCTTATGTGAGGGGCGAACTTGTTTTGCTTCTTCTCATATTCATGCATTTAAGCTAGATTGACTTTTATTCACAACTGAAACTATACCTTCGAATTGTCTAGGAACTTCATAGATGTTTGCATTTTTAATTTTTAAGTAATTACATTATTTTACAGCAATCACAGCACGGCCTCCTCAGACCTAGAAGTTGATAATTACTTTGCATCTTCAATGAAACTAATGAGTCTGTACTTATTCAAAGAATATACAATCAGTTCTAATTTAAATATCAACTGATTCAACAAACAAAATTTGCTGTTTTCTCAATAACATGTCGTTATCAAATATGAACATGATAAAAGTTTAATGCATTTCCGAAACAAGCAAAGTTTTCTGGTGGAAACCATAACTGCTCATATTTTCCATTTTGCATCATGTTATCCAAACAGTTCTGCTCATATTACCCAAGCCTCCATGGCTTAAATAAAATATTCCCTACCGTAACGCTGAGTACGACCAAACTAATATGTTTAAATATTTAATAAAGAATACCAAAGTGAAAATTTTTAAAATGCTGATTATGTTCTTTGTTTTTCTTAAAAATTTACTTCTTATTTCTGCATATTCAATTTAGTAAACAAGTCACGCTTAAATTCGAAAAAAAAAAATTAGCAACCGAACTTTGAAAAGATGTTGCTTAAGGAAGAATAAATCCTACCTTACAAATCGTTGCATATCTATGTTACACATTCAATAATATGGCGAACAATATGTCAGTACGGCTTGTATCAACTTCACATACATCGGATGCAACGTCTTCAACTAGAACATGTATACCAGTCCATTTGAATTTTAACAATGGATAAATGCTAATTGGCGATAAATTCCTTTCATATTTTTTTTACCGATGAAACTAAGGTACTTTATGGGGCCCGTTGAGAACATTAATATTTTTAAGAAAAATGTAAAACTTTTAATTTGTAATATATTTAACAGTTTAAAAATATTCGAATGACACAAAAAAAAAGGTAAATTCAAAAAACGCCAAGTTAAGAACCTATACTCGCCAGTCATAATCATGATAATAAATGTGCATGGCCACGTAACCTCATATACGACGAGGTTACGTTATCCCTAAACGGGGTGTCAAGTGACTGTTACCCAAGGTGATCATGCCAAACGTACGTTATATTTCTTTTGTGTCATTCAAACAAACAATATATACAAGCAAGTTTTTTATTATTCTTCAGTGCCTCTCATAATAGCGTTTTTCGAGCCAATTTGAAAATATTGTATTCCCTTGTCCATTTTCAGTTAATGTAAAAAGGAGTTCTCCGAGCACCCTAGTTACCCGCACCACATCGCTCCAGGAGGTCGTGCACCGCATTTCACGTCATTTTTCTCTTTGCACCGTTCCTCTAATTTTAAAAACAGAACCAGTACGGCAGCAAACAATAAACTATTTTACTTAGAACAAATGCCACTACATTCACCCATAATATATGAGCCACCCCTTACGAAACAATACATATATATATATATATATATAATATATAGATTATATATATATATATATAAATATAAAAGATATATTATATATTATATATATATACCGTAATATATGAAACCAATATTCAAATCTTTCCACAAAAAATTAACAATATATATATGATATATATATATATATATATATATATATATATATATATATATCAAGTAATACAAAAGATGGTGAGAGAAAAGAAGAAATAAAATTCACACAACATTAAACCTTTCCATCCTGTTAAATTATGGAACCAAATTCAAATCTTTCCTCAAGAATTCAGGATAATGTAAAGATTTAAATGTGTTGTATATATATATATATTAATATATAATATATATATATATATATATATAGTATTATATATATATATATATTTGATTATTATACTGTATAATATATTACATATAATATATATAATATTATATATAAGTTAGTGTTCGCGCGAGCGAGATACTCTTTACATCTGCGGATGTGAATGTTAGAATTTGAACATTCCAAGAGGCTGATGTGGATTTTTTTTTGTCTAAAACCCCTTATGCGGATGCGGTTAAGGATTTTCAAAATTTTATCTAAAATACTTTAAATTAATATAATTTTAAAACGTAATGACAAAAAGTCATTTTTAATTAAATATTTGAGATATTTAATAATACTCCTAGTCCAGTAACCTTTTTTTTTTTTGGGGGGGGGGGTAATTATAATAGAAGCAAAAACGTAGGTAAGGATATAGCTTATTTTTAGCCTTTGAACGATTTACCAGGATGCGAAAAGAGGGTCCCAGCTCACCATGCATCCCATCAATCGCTATCCTTAATATCTACTTAATTATGATTAAAGGTTAAAACAGGTAGTTTAATGTTTGAAGTTAATTAAAGGCAAGTTATGTCTTAAAAATACAACTATACAATATCCACTAAAACCTTTCAAGACATGCTATTGGGGGAGACAAGCTATAGGACGCGGAGCAAGTTAACTCAACTAGGGATATTTTTCTTCCTTTA